>JAFLJL010019311.1:0-67026 GCA_018398815.1 Conus ventricosus
TTAACACATCATGTGTATCAACGTATTTCATCGCATTTCGTGTTCAACCAACGTCATAAATGCTATCAATGTTCATGTTGGCATCCGCACTGAGATTACCAGTTGTGATTGTTCAGTGTGCTGTTTCATATTGCTTTTGGTTGGATCCAGTCTCTTTTTTTTTTTTCTTTTGGGCTCACGGGGGGGGGGGGGGGGGGGGGGATTTCATCTTTAGAGCCAAGTGGCATTATGCTGCATCGCCTGTTCTGCTTCCAACCATACAGTCACACCTCTGCCAACTGGCCTCGCTGAAGTTCCACAGGGAACAGTCAGTCGGCATCTTTAACCATCAGGTCGTCATGACGCAGGCAGCCCTGGAGAGCAGGCACTGCGACAGTTTTGCTGGTGTTCCAATGGTGCCCGTTACGATCATTGGTCTCGAGCAGTCCACTGCAAAGTTATTGTCTTTAGCCTGCGAAGGACCACTTCCCGTACATTAGAAACATTGGTCAACGCGTAGAGCAGAGCTTCAGTTCTGTGACCAGCAGTCCGCAAGAGACCTCACTACTTTTAGACACGCGTTCCAACTGGACAGCTAGTCCCAAACAGGTCGAGCAGCGCGTAGGCCTGGTCAGGTCTGTGCTACGTTTGGTTCGGTGACCAACTTGCTATGTCTCTTTGTACCAGTCATTTTGTGTGTGTATGTTAATAATGCGGGTTCGTTAGGGACATGGCGGGCTGTGGTCAGGTTTCACAACCTACAGTTTTTGGGTCAACATGTAAAACGTGATGTAGGGCGATGGAACGCCAGTGGGGATGTCCACAGGCAAGAATTTGCACATACAGCTTTAGTGCAATGGATTTTATTGCAAGCTCGCAGGCAAACCTTTTTTTTTTTAAATAAATGGGACGAGGGAATCCAAAGGATTTGCATGCTCCCTTCCTGAGAAATTTCAAACACAATAAGCAGTATAATAGTTCAGAGATTTTTTTTTTACCTTATTTTTAAAAAATAGTAAATGATTTGCAACTGTGAATACAACGAAAAACTATACAGGGGGTGGGGGGGCACAAAAGGAATATTTCTTTTGTCCAGGGAAGGGACGCAACTACCATGAGCTTATTCTATTGGAACCACAAATTCAAAATAGTCTCCCCTTTCGATTCTTTGTTGTCAACGAACACACTGTACCGCGGGTCTCCATACTGCTTCGTGACATGGATGTTTGTGTTGACCAAAATGAACGTAATACTCGTATGTCCGTTTCCTGATATTCAGGGATGTTGGAAAGGGGAGATAAAAGGAAGTTTTGTGTTGCAATGTGCGTATCACATCCACGATGTTCTATGGGGAGGGGAGGGGGGGGGGGTGTTAGAAGGGAGATAAAAGGATGTTTCTTTTGTTTTTCACGAGTCCATGAATCAAGCCTTTTCACGCATTGCCTGTGACTTGTAAGCATTTTGTGAAACAGTTTCGACATGCTTCAAGATTTCTCTTATTTTCAGCCAACCTCAGCTTTGACGTCGATGTTGAAATGATTGCCTGAAATGCGTTTGGCTCTATGGAGAAAAAAACTGAAAAATGCAGAAGATGTGTTTCATACACTGAAGTTTTCTTTGATGAAGCGTCCGATTAAAGAGACACCATGACATTGCCAACGTCTAAAAGGTCAAATGTTTGAAAAGGGCTACCACACATTTGTTGGCTAGAATGGAAAGGATGCCACCCAGCTGTCAACGTCAAACATTCAAACGATTTAAGTCGCCACAGATTTATCAGACCATAACGGCTACAATGAAAAAGAACCCACGCTGCCAATGACAGATTTACCAGGGTTTTCATTGGTTGTGATGGAAAAATGTCACAATGGCGTCAACCTCTGAAAGTAAGATGTTGGATGAATGATACCAGTTGTACATGTTCACGGCTAGAGAGAGAGAGGTCTCGAGCATCCCTTGTCAGCCTCCAAGCCCCATGAAGTCAAACATGCCCAATTTACCCCAAGATCATTAGCAGTGATGGAGACGAACACCCCACTGCTGGCAACGTCAAAAGTCGCATGTTTGAGCAAGCTCCGAGACAATGCCTGCGAGATGAAAAAGCAAATTGGAAGCCTCTAATATTTGTCACTTCAAAACGTGTGTCAACGTGTCCATGCGAGCGGTACCGTGTGTCGGAATGCAGCATGGGATCGTACTGTGCGCTTAAACAGCGTGCCGACATTCATATTACACAGTTCATTTAAATTCATTTGTATGGGGCAGAGAAGGGGGCGAGAATGAGAGTTGCATGCATACATGGAACCCAATTCAGACAGCCCCGAAATGACTCCTCACCTTCAGCTGGGCTGTGGGCACAAGTGAAATAGAAACGGCAGTTAATCTGGGAAAACTGTTACCTTGCCCTTCTCCGAGCCCTGGACAGTCTATATAAAAAAATCAGCATTGAATGACACAGCCGTCTTTGATTGCTTTGGACATAGAGTAATCTGTTGAAAGTCACAGAAATCAACAGAACACCACCATAATCGGAGATTGCTTCAGACGTGCTGAGTGGGAAAAATCTTCGGGTCCCTTTCCTAAAGTAGTAAATATTAGCTTGGTGAAACTTTGTTAAAATTTGCCGAAATGTGTTGATCATCTTTCTGTGTGTTGGGAGTTAAATTTGTTAAGCCTGCACCAGTATTAAAACAACCTCGCCAGTTGTATTCAGGCAGAGCAAAACGACCTCGCCAGTTGTATTCAGGCAGAGCAGAACGACCTCGCCAGTTGTATTCAGGCAGAGCAAAAGTTGACACATCGGGCTGGTTTCAATGGAGGGAGAAGACGTCTAGCAAAGCTGTGTAGAAAATGTTTTCACAAATGTCAAGACAGCCTTTCCTTCCTTTGTACTCTTTAAATAAAAGACATTCTTTCACTCGAACTGAATGTTGGCGATTTATCCGTCTTTACTATATTCAAATGGCTTTTATAACTTGCTCAAGCTTTAGAGTATTGCTGACAAGCAGATTTAAAAACGCAGGTAGTATGCAAATCCCAGTAATGACTTGCTGACCATCAAGAGGAGTAGGGGTATGGGGGACTATCATTATGGAAATACTCCCTTTCAATGACTGGAGACATACAGCTGCTGAAGATCCAGCTATAGACAACACTTCAGTAAAACTGAAGCGCTTTGCAAGTAACCTGAATACTTGCCCTCTTCCTCTACTGGAGCTGTCGATCATTGCAGTTCCTCCAAGGTCTTTGTATACTTGCTCCAGCAGACTGTTAATTTTGAGTTCTGGGTGTAGCATGACATGCAACAGTACATACCATGGTTCTGTGAACTGACCAGAAAGCATTCTGTGTCGCATGACGCATTCTGTGTTCTGCTTTCTGTGTCGCATGACGTGCAACAGTACATACCATGGTTCAGGCATTCAGTGTACTGACCAAATAATGGTTTGCGTGTTGCATGACGTGCAACAGTACAATACCATGGTTCAGTGAACTGACCAGAATAATGCTTTGCGTGTTGCATGACGTGCAACAGTACATACCATGGTTCAGGCATTCAGTGAACTGACCAGAATAATGCTTTGCGTGTTGCATGACGTGCAACAGTACATACCATGGTTCAGTGAACTGACCAGAATAATGCTTTGCGTGTTGCATGACGTGCAACAGTACATACCATGGTTCAGTGAACTGACCAGAATAATGCTTTGCGTGTCACATGACGTGCAACAGTACATACCATGGTTCAGGCATTCAGTGAACTGACCAGAATAATGCTTTGCGTTGTCGCATGACGTGCAACAGTACATACCATGGTTCAGTGAACTGACCAGAATAATGCTTTGCGTTGTCGCATGACGTGCAACAGTACATACCATGGTTCAGGCATTCGGTGAACTGACCAGAATAATGGTTTTCGGTGTCATGACTAGAGATCCCACATGAGGCACGCTTGAAGGCTTCAGATAAAACACCTGATTTTGTGATTGCTTCCAACATACACGCAATGCAGGGGAGAGACACTTGCAGTGGAGTTTCTGCAAAACATTCCAATATGGCATAACAAAGATGTGCAGAATGAACCATCTCACCAAGCGGCTCCAAACATTTCTGTGATCCGTTCGTAACAAACTTTGTCATTCCCTCCAGCTCAAGTGCATTTTGCTTCATGCCAGGAGAGGCCATTACAATGACCATGAGCATCCGTGTGAACAAGGCTGATCAGGTTGTACAAAATGTCATTTTAAACATCTTTTTAGATATCGAAATACTTTTGTTTTTCCCCCTGTTAAACAAAACTGTGCATTCCTGGTATGACTGGAACACCGATATCACAACTTAAAAGAAATTGTCAACTGAAGACTTCCTTTCAACCGACAGGGCTTAAACCACAAAACAATATCATGTGAAATTGTATCGGAATTAACATCTGGAACGGTCCACTCAGATTTCCAATCACCAAAAGATCAGTACACCAGTCGCCTATCGCCAAGAGATCAACCGAGATCGATACACCAATTCCATACTGCTACAAAATCCAGTTCAAAATCATATTGTTGCAAATTCCAATTCATCAAATTTTGCATCCTTTCTCCTACATGCTGATCAAATTCCAAGTTCATACAGTTCTGTCGAGCAAAACGTAATGACAAGAACCCAATTTTGGTTTTCACAAACTGCCGAAACATCTCATTTTTCAAAGTTTTTGTTTTATCTTCAGCCGCGCCACTCTTCCACCATTCTTTCCCTGACCAGTGATCAAGACTTGTCGGGTAAGCCACCCTGCTTACCCGACAAGTCTTGATCACAGGTCAGGGAAAGAAAGAATGGTGGAAGAGTGGCGCGGCTGAAGATAAAACAAAAACTTTGAAAAATGAGATGCAGTAATATCTTCATGGCTAGAGTCTATGGACTATTCTAAATGCTGAAACATCAACATCTTGGTTTTACTTTATCTAGACCAAGGAAGAAACGACTCATCTAGGGCTTTTCTAAAACTGATTCACAACACATGAAAGGACTCGCAACACATGAAAAGGGGAATTCAAATCTCATCAACCTTGTCGAGTTCTAATAATTTATGTGTTCCGTTTCGCATTTCGAATAGTTTTGGGCATGTGATAATTCTGACATTACAATTACCGGACAATTGTTATTAGTCATGGTTTTGTTATAAACATGAATGTGAAATAAAGTTTTCAAAAAGATGGTCTTTAGTGGCTGTTGTTTCTCATTTTCATTTATAATTTGCATAGTACGAGGCAGAGATGGGATTCTCATAATGTGAAAAAGGAGGAAAAAAAAGTGGCGGGGGTCCGGGGGCCGCTGAAGGCCCCCGGTGGGGTCCAGGGGCAAGGCCCCTGGTGGGGGTCAGGGGCGAAGCCCCCTGAAGCTGAAGATTTTTTAGAATTTAACCTGCAAAAATCAGCATCTGAGACACCAAAGTATTCAAAAGTATTAATAACCTTGATCCTAAAAAAAAAAGACTTTCTCACCTTCGCCATTGATGTCTGTCAGGAAATCATGAAGACCATTGACACAGGATTGGTGATTTTCCAGTTGCTAATAGTCACACAATTTTCCAGCAGTTGCAAGTCAGTTTCTCATTACTGTCCTTCACATCACCACATTTCAGCGAGCAGTTTAGTTTCTAATAGTAATAGCCATCCTTCAAAATACTTATTAAAAAAGTTTACCTGAACACCAATCAAATAATTTCTTATAGTTGTCCTTCAAAATACCACGGAGGATTCTGATTCCTTTATAGAATAATATAAGCGAGAGAGTTGACTAAGGATCATATTCAAAGTGTGCAAATTGTGAAGGTTTAACTCATTGTGTGCCCACAAGCAGTTTTTTTTTTTTTTCAACTTGATCCATCTCTATTACAATAAGAAAAAAAAACACTTTCACACTTCTGATACTCCTCAACATTAATGATGTCACTTGCTAAATTAGTCACCAGAGTATAAGTATGCATGCATATCTGCCGGTCTGCTCGTTTGTATGAATGTGTGTAACTGATTTTTTCCCCCATGATATCTATACCAGAAAAGAAAAGATTTTTGTGACGCGGTGGTATAGGTAAAAAACATTATTCTTATTATTATTACTACTACTACTACTATTACTTTTTCCGTACTATCGTCTGTTTGTTTACTTATATGTTTTGTTTGCTTGTCTGTAGAATGTCAATAACACCCTTGCAATTTTTTTGTTTTGATCTCTCTCTCACTAAAATAGTTTGTTGTATGCTATTTATTACGTAAAATATTGACTACACAATTGTGTAGGCCTATACTGTGACATTGATTTAACCCGTTTTTTCAAAGAGAACCTTCATTGCAAAATAATCAGCTTGATGATTGTGGGCATTACATCAAGAAGAAGAAAAAAAAAGGGGGTGGGGGGGTCTACAGATTCATCATATCTATCTGGAGATAACCTGCAATATTATTAATATCATTACTTCAACAAAACAAATAGCATTACTCTTCACAGAGAGAGAGAGAGAGAGAGAGAGAGAGAGAGCGGGTGGGAGTGGGGGTGGTGGGTAGACTCGCCGATGCTCCAAACGATCCAAGAGTCTCGTTTGTAAGACGATCTTTCACTCTTGCTAGGTGCTTTTCAGCAAGAACGTGGTTGATCAATGCTGACTTGCCCGTGAGCCATACTTGATCGCGTCATTACACCATGTGCAGACTGCTTGTCCTGGATAGGTGATTTTCCTCATGCAGTCTTTCAGTCTGAGAATCACACTGTGGCTGACGGCGCCTTTGGAACTGGTCAGCATCACTTTTGCGCTCACTTCCTCCTCCAACCACTTCCAAGTCCATTTGTTTTTAACTGAAGCATCGACTTGCTTCGCAGAACTTTCTCGCTTTCTGCTATCTGACGAAACATTCTGGTTTTCGCCACTCTCGTCAAACCGAAAGAAAATGGCGTCAGGAAAAAATTCGCAAACAGTTTGCCGCGTTCTCAAACATCAACTTCCGCTTTGATGGTTTCGGTTAACCGCAGAATGAAAACAAAGACAGCAGTCTCGACTGGCCCAAGCAGAAACCGGAAACATCCATTTGCGAACGGATCAATTGAGAACACAATATCGATCGACCTCTCGCCGTACATTAGCTTCATCACAAACCTACCCCCCCCCCCCCCCCCCCCCCCCCCCCCCAATTTCTCAACGGATTTACACTGATCTCAAAAACGACCCCTGGGGCCATCAAAAGACGGAAATCCGCCAATCGGCGGAAAAATCCCATCTCTGACGAGGCCACCTATAGTCAGCTCATACAGTTCCCATAAATTCCCAAAGTTCACCTCTCAAATTCTGACGAGAGAGACAGGGGGGAGGGATCAATGCTTAGCACAATTGTTCGCCATTGTTTCCTGCTGAAGTGGAAGACTATACCAAAAACACCATGAACACCATCTCTGGAGTATAGGCTTGAAGCCATAAATTTGGTACTCTCCCTACAGACTGATGCTTAAGACTGCACTGCAAATCATGACATGTTCAAATTAAATCAAGATTTGCAATACATGGAATCAGTCAGTCATGCCCAACATTTCTGTGCAAGACTCTGTCAAGTTCCACTGATGTGAGGGCGCAAGAGAATCTTTGCACTAGAGAACTTTCATGTTACGATGGTGATCAGGAATGACATGGCTTACATCAGAAATGACGCCGCTTACCGACATATGATGTAGCTGTCCATACAAGTCCTCTTGTCCTCAACTTGGTGAAAAATTACTGAGGAGCTGCAAGTAGAAACTGTTCACCTCCTTTCCTTTACTCTAAAGAAATACTGGGGCACATCACTGACAAATTGTTCACCTCCTTTCCTTCACTCAAGAGTTACTGGGGCATGGCATTGACAAGTTCTTCACCTTTCTTTTACTCTAAAGAAATGTTGGGGCACATTATTGACAAATTGTTCACCTTTCCTCTACTCTGAAGAGGTACTGGGGCACATCACCGACATATTGTTCACTTCCTTTCCTATAGTCTTTGGAGTTACTGGGGCACATCACCGACATATTGTTCCTTTCCTTTCGTCTTTGGAGTTACTGGGGCACATCACCGACATATTGTTCACTTCCTTTCCTATAGTCTTTAGAGTTATTGGGGCACCGCACTGACAAACTGTTCAACAGTTCCTCCAGCTCTGTCCCCAAGCCAGTACTACTTGCCATCTTATAATGAAGATACATTCGGTTGTCATATATTACAAAAACAGATGCACAGCTAGAAATCAATGACTTTATTAATAAAGAAAGGCCATTCAAAATCAGCAAACTTCCAGTTCACAAACTTAATCCTGACTTTGACTCATCTGTCATCTGTACATTTTACATTCCCAGGACATGCTTCAGAAGTTGTTCAAGTCTATAAAGAGTTGTATCCAAGCATCTCACAAATGTGGTGGGAAGGAATTTGTGATTGGTCAAACTGAATAGACAAACATTTTGTACAAACATTTTGTACAGTGATAATCTTGAAAGATGGCGCATCTTTGTGAATCAATGATTGAAATTTCTAATAAAGATTACTAAATATTTTCACAAATTATTCAAAAGGATTCCACCTTCAGTAGGCCAAAATATGCATGTCATCACCCACATACTTTCAAAGTGTAAAGCTCATACACAGTAGTGTAATTTTTGGGGGTTTTCCTTCATTTTATGATCTATGCCAGTGTCTGCTGAATCAAAAATAATCATCCTCGAACAGCCAGCTGGATTTGTACTTCCTTCACCTGTCACAGAGATAACTACCCATAAGCAGTGTATTCAGGGTACAAGGGTAGTCTTCCCTGTTAGATATCACAACTACATGATCACATCCATTGTCCATAGTTTACTTACATGTTTATGAACCAAGAGATTGTCCAATCAAGAACAGCCTTAAATACCATTAGCATTTCACCACGACGCACCCGGAATGACACTCTCACATCCAATGTTTTGTTTTTGTTTTTTTTTCACACAGGCTTTTTTATTTGACAGGAAAGATGGACATTCTTCTCTCAGTGCTGCTTTCGTCTGAAGGAGCAGCCTGCAACACACACAAAACAAACAAGATGCTAAGTCAACGTAACACACAATGTCCACACAACAGATTAATTTTTACCCCAACCTTGACATGCCTTCTCCATAATCTTTCCATCAGGAACAAATGATGTTGGGGAAAAAGAAAAATCGGAGACACACTATATTTTTCAAGAGTTTTCATGAACCGCATCTTCATACCTGTGCAAAATGCATACATTTACTACCTCGTATCATTGCTGTGTAAGCATGACCACTGTTCATTGCACTATTTCCAGAAGGTCAGACAGAATTTTGCCCCCTCCCCCATCAAACTTCATTGTTCACCTTCATCCTTCCCACACCATCCGATCTGCTCACTACAGCTAGCTTACTTTTCTAACGCTTTCAACTCTGACTGGGTTTGGTCTCAACAGCCTGTTTGGACTTTTGCACATGCATACAGTTTCAATTACAACTTTTCAGTTACCAACAGGTTTGTCCAGCGGTGAAAAAAGGTGTATCCATTTATTTTGCTTATTTTCCTTTTTTTTTTTTTCAAACTGAAATTTGCAGCTGGAATGGCAGGCCCCTTTTGACATTTTTTGAAAATACATACAGCTATTCTGAACAAAGCTGGCATGTCTGCTCATTAATCAAAACAAAATCTTGACTCTTTAACAAATTCACGACATTCATGAACAAGGGCAGGAAATAGAAACTTGAACAAGGAAGAAGAGGACGATTCAACGTAGTACATGACAGGACTGTATCCATAGCTCCTTTCATAATATATCCCAGCTTCAATCAGACCCAAGCCACACACACACACCTGCAGTGTTGGTAAGAAAGTCTCGAACACTGTCAGTGATGCCCCCCATCAATCGAGTAACCTCCACTGTGTTCCAGCCTTCCTATTTCAGCCAACACTAAACACTGGTTTGAAGCCAGACAGGACAACCACCTCCAAAATAAATGCCTCTCCAGAGAACTGAACCCACAACCTCTCCCCTCCCTTCCCACATAGTCAATGAAGCTAATCACTGGACGTTTTCTTAATTCAGTTATATTGAAGGCCCCCCTCCCCCAACAATTTGCATCAAAGTAATTAGAATACATTCAGCAATCTTACGCAAAACTAAACAAATTTCTTTTTAAATTTTTTTTTTTAAAACCACCAATAAAGCGGCTTAGGATAAAATCCTGCATAACCCCCCCCCCCCCCCCCCCCACTCCAACCCACCACACTGCTCTTGTCATGGGCAGTAATACATGAAATCTATTTCCCTCAATTTTCTGACAGTTGTCCTGTGCCTGCACGACTGCAATCCACCATCACAAAGCAGGGTAAGGTAAGGTAATGTTGCTTAAAGCCCAGCCGATCGCAAAGGGACATATCCATGCATCCCAGGTATCCCTTATGAACCAAAAAAAGGACTTTAAAGGACCAATGAAAGGACCCTAGACCAAAATAAAACAGGACCTACCGAAATATCTTCTACTGTCTGTGTTTTTCACATTTGCTTCAGCTCTTCTTGTTTGTTGACAAGTTCCTTCTCTAAGAGGGTCACTGTTTCTTGTTTATTTTGGGAAGAACTACACAGTTCATTGGCTTGTCCTAAGAGCCTCAAGCTGCTTTGCTGCTGGGCTTTGAGGCATAGTGCATCAGCTTCAAACAGCAACTGTTTGGCATCCTTTCCAGTGGCTGTCTTTCTCCTCTTGAGGGTGTGGATCTCTTCCTCACACACATTCATGCAAGCACCCACGCACACCCACACCACCAGACCTGTTTACCCCTCACTTCACCTTTCAGTGGTCAAGGCGACCCAAGTCATAGTTTTGGAGCTCAACTGTCGGTAGTCACAGCCACTACATATTCTGGATCCACCAGCTATCCTTTTCAGTTTCCCCCTTCCCCTTATCTGTTGTCCTATCCCTCACCCTTCCACCACTGCACTGCCCAGCAACTAAACTAGCATGGGTGTCGGGTTTCACAAACCCAGGGAGGCCTTTCACTTAGTCATGATGGTTGCCTTGCTCTGTAGTGTGTGCGTGTGTGTGTGTGTGTGTGTGTGTGTGTGAAAGGGATGTGTGTGTGTGTGTGTGTGTGTGTGAAAGGGATGTGTGTGTGTGTGAAAGGGATGCATGTGTGTGTGTGTGTGTGTGTGTGTGTGAGTGAGCGCGCGCGCGCGCGTGTGTGTGTGTGTGTGTAAGGGATGGAACCAGCATGCATGTCTGACAGAAGGGGGCATAATCAGAACAAGCTTATCTACTCTGTTTACTTCCCTTGCCTGGGCTGTCCCTATCGACCTTTTTTTTGTCCACCCCCCTCCCCTCACCTCCCCCTCTCCATGGTTCGAGATTGTATGACCGTAGGACCATAATTAACAGACCATTTCTGTGGAAACTATTCATGATTCTGTAGAGGTACACAGGTCTGACACACCACACACACAGGTCTTTATCAGACGTGCTTGGAGTGGACGCTGAAACATGTGTCGGTTCAGGCTGGTGACCTACTCGTTTTTGAGTGAACCAGTATTTTAGGAAGACGAAGAAGAAGAGGAGGCTGTCAAGTTGGCTGTGAATCATCATGACTCTGGGGCTGCGTTGAACCACCAGCGAAAAAAATCAGCAACACTGCATCTACTGTCGCTTTGTTGCCGTTTCTCTTTCTTCTGATGCTTCACACTTTTTGCGTGTTGCTTTAGCATGGATTCTCCCATTGAGGCGATGTTTACGGAGCAATCGCAAAACGCACAGCGCGCTACATGTTTGTCGCTCAGAACTTTCTGCAACCAGTCCTTGTAATCCTTGTCTCTCGGCCAACGATCTTGAAAAGAACATTTGCCCGGCATTGTGGACGAAAAACTGGCTTAAAATTTTCAGCAGGTAAACACGTGTGAACGATGCAAGATGGCGCCTGGAAGTATCGTCAAATCGCGAACGCGAGACTTGCGAGGAAACTGGCTGTGAGAAGCATCGTCTGCTTGCGCGACCCGACAGAAATGCCGATCTTTTGATTTCATACCTGAAGTTCTTTTCCGCAACCGAAAGTATTCTTTTGTATCGCAAAATTAAAAGACTTTAACTGACCAAATTGCATTTTAAAGGCCCTTGACAAAATATTAAAGGACCTCTTGGTCAAATTAAAGTACTTTAAAGGCCTTTTCTGAACAATTCTAAATATAAGGACTTTAAAGGACTTCAAAGGACCCTACGACCCACGATATCAGAATACATCTAAAACCACACCAGAAATTTTGTTAAAAATCTTTCCACTGTAAAATCTCAGATCAGATGAAAATATTAATCTCCCTCAGAAATTTAAAAAATCAAATCAGGCAGAACATCTCTGAACAAGGTTTTCATGGAGTCTGCTGTAAAATGTTTACGTCTCACGTCATGCAAGTCCCAACACACTAAAAGAATGTGTATCACTGTGAGTGATATACGACATGGAATGCACCACAGAGCTCCTTCACTCTTTAAAAGGTACGAATGAGTAAAATATGAATGGCTGGCGTGCAGCCGACATAAAACTTTCTTCTTTGCGACCACCACAGGTAGATGAGAGGAACTCTTTTAGCTTTAGACGGATCTGGAAAAGTTAGTTATCCGTCTGTGTATTCCAGTCCTCCTGCCAGGCCTCTGACATAATCATTCACTTTCGATTTTAGATCTGTGTAGGGGATATTATATATGCCAGTTTCCCTGTTGTGGCATTCTTGGCCAAATGATCAGCCATTTCATTTCCTCCAATGCCAACATGACCAAGCAAGAACAATGTTGTAACCTGCTGCTTTCAACGAGGTAAAAAGTTTTTAAAAAGTGTAGAAGTTCAGGATGATGGAGGTTACGGCCAGCTATCACCTCCAAAGCTGACACAGACAGTGAAATCAGACAAAATCAGGAAGTCCTTGTTTGCAGACTGAGAGATTATCTTCAGTGCTAGGACCAAAGCTGTAAGTTCAGCAGAGTAAACAGAAATATCTGATGGAATATATTCTATTAATATCTGAGGAGCACCAGGGCAATAGGCTGCACAGGCCACTCCATCTTCAGACTCTGAACCATCAGTAAATACTTCCGGAGAGGATGGGAATTTTGTACAGCGATCGGCAAACAATGCTATGCAGTGTTGATTCTAGGATTTCAAAAAAGGGGGCCCAAGGGCCCCCTCACATAAAAAAAGGGGGCCCATAGGGTGAAAATGGGAGGCCCTCAAAACGCGTGAAAATTCAGATTTTAAAGCTTAATCACAATGATTACATTATGGCCAAAGTAAACTAAAACAACAAAAAGAAACAAGAAACAAGTTACATTTTATTACAGAAACGCACACACACACACACATTCTGACATACCTTAGAAGACTTGTCTTTTTCTGGTGGTGCATGTACTCAGCTGAGCTCCCTTCTTGGCAGTCATACAGCAAGTGAGCAAGTCTGTTGTCACCTCATCATAGAATCCAGCAACTCTAAGCCTACCCCACAATTAGGCTAATTCAGTCTCTTTATATGAAGTGACCATCACTATTGTCAAGATTTATATACCATCAGTATCACCTTAAGAAAACCCTTTAACTGTGAAAAGTCACTGTGTACACCTTCACCATACACAACTGAAAAGCTTTAAATACATATGTACAGCCCACAGAACTCCATTCATTTCTTGTAGATCCTCCTATCCTTCTGTTGCTTCCACTCTGCTGCAGCAGCTGTGAAGTCATGGTCATTGATGGGAGGACCTTCACATTTGATGGTCATCAGCACATTGAGGCTGTCTTCTTTCAGCCTGTTTCTCCTGGCTGTCTTGATGGCATTTTGGGCACTGAAACCACGCTCACAGTCGGCAGTCGGCTTCGTTTTCACCATCTTCATTATCTTGCTGATCTTCGGGTTCACTGGCACTTTCAACCGTTTCGCCTCCGGCGTCGATCGGCTGAGACACGCTATCGCTTGACTGAGTAGCCGTAACGGTGGCTGTAGACTCATTATCGGCTTCCAGCTGATGATCTTTAGATATATCAGTGCGTTTTTTCTTCGTGAAGGCGAAAGAAAACAGAGTGTTTGGCTTCGCGCGCTTCATCGTTGAAGCCGACATGAGGACTGTTGAACTGCCAGTACCGCTGATTGGCTCAACTGCTGCTTCTCGGCCAATGAAAAAATTTGGTAGAACGCGCGTTCGGCTAAAGGAATTGCTCAGGAGGCTATACACACGGCAGCGGCGAAGCCGCGCTGGTTGTGCAAAAACGCGTTCGTTCTCTTTTTTTTGCGGCTTTTGGGCCGCGTCTTTCGCGATTTTTTGCGGCCTTCAGAAAAATATTGCGGGAATCCCGCAAGGGCGCGCTCTAGAATCAACACTGATGCTATGTATGCCCGAGAACTGGTGCGATTCTTTGCGAAAAGCAGCAAGATAAAACTGGATTTTTAGTGTGAAAAAGGTCCATGGAGGCTTACCTGGAAACTTGAACTCCTAGATCAAAATCAAGTTTCAGCCTGCGGTTGGATAACGAGGGTTCACCTGCCCCTGTGTAAAGCAGGGATGGATTATACTGCACTGTTCATGCCAGTCACTGTCTGTGTTGTGAGTTAAGACAACATAGAGCTGATCATGCCAGTCACTGTGTGTTGTGAGTTTAGATAATGTAGAGCTGATCATGCCAGTCGCTGTCTGTGTAAGGAGTGTAGATAATGTAGAATTGACAAGTCACTGCCGACATTACCTTCTGTGAGTCTGGCCTTTCCCCCAGTGGGCTGACACAGCACTGTGGAACAACCGACGCACAGCACCACGGTCTGGGCATGGCTGAAGACGGTGGTGATCTTGTAACACCCTGAACACACACGCACATAAAAACCTTGTTTATGACCATCATCCATGCCACTACTACAACCAAACACAAAACCTTGTTTATGACCATCCATGCCACTACTACAACCACAGACCGGTTTCACCAAAACTATGAGTCACGAGAAGTTCAAGCTGCAATTCTGATCGCACAGAGGAAGGGCATGCCCCCTCCTTATATAAAGCTGAATATTAGTGGTCATGGTAAGCAGCATCCTTGGGGAACAGCTCAGTCCACACAACTAAACACTACATTCACATTAATATGCGATACAGGAACAAAGTAACCGTTACAACCCTCCACCCCACCCCTCCACTGTCTTGACACCTTCAAAATAATGCTCAAGTCATACCAGTATGAGAAATTAGTTGGGTTTTTCCCCCTAAAATTTATCATGCACATGTAATATGCATAAAAGGTGTCAGTAATGAAAAGCGCACACCACCTCCAACAGATTAGAAATTATGAAAGCAGTTGCAAAAGTATCCTCACTTGGTCATATAAACGGCTACTGCATCATGATCATGATTGCTGACAACTGAAACAACATCCATTAACTGACAATGCATGGCGTCAATGGAAGTCAAATTTGGCAAAAACCTGGATCAGCGCATGGATTCAGAATTCAAGACAACTTTACTAAAGCATTAAAAAAAAATAATAATAAAGAAAAAAAATATATAATACATGGCAATTTCCTGGCCTCAAAAAAAAAAAAACTACTATGACAAATTTTTACTTCCTGCCATTCCAGACTTCAGGTTTCATCCCTGAAAACTGCTACCAACCCATCTTCAGCAAGCCCTCAACATTTTTAGAATGAAATAATTTCCATGTGATTTCAATCAGCTGTACAGGCAAAAAATGCATCTGCTGCACACACGGGTCAATACAACCTCTGCATGTTTGCAAAGCAACCAAGTTTCCGTGAATTGGTAGAAATATAGAAGTGAACAATTAAAAAATAAAAAAATCAGCAGGGAAAAAAAATTCTAAGTCATGTTTTCAGCATTCTAGCAGGCAATACTAACATCCCTTGGCCTCTAGTAAACATAGGCCTCTAGTAAACATTGGCCTCTAGTAAACAGACGCCTCTAGTAAACAGACAGGGCTGCTGGAGTACTGACCAAGAGTGTCGGCAAGAAATCATGAAAGGAAAAAGAACAAAACTCATACAAACAAATGGGCCTGGTGATGGCTGGACTGAGAACTGGACGACACACAAGTTGACGCCAAGACTTGTGTCACACTGACTGCACCATAGACAAAGCTGCCAAGGCCTCGAAAGCACAATCTAATACTGTGACTTTTTTTTAACAGCATTCCAAATTAATATGTAGCCATTCATAAGCAACAAAGATACAGTAGGATTTTTTTTCATTTAACCATTTCATTCTTTTTCAAGGGTCAGTAGTGTCCTTAATGTCTGACAAGTCAAACACAACAGTACTTTCAGGTGCACTCTACTTGACAAACATGAAGGATGACCAAGAAACCAAAAATCACAGTTGTAACCCCATGGTTTTGATTTGACCGATAAAAACTGTTGACAACAAAACCAATCAATAAGACAGTGAAACTGCTCTACATTTGTAAATTTTCTCCCGCTTTTTCTTTCTCTCCTAACTGACCTTGGCCATTTTTTAACAAAATAAAGTAAAACCTACTGTCTAAAGATCTACACCATTTGAGTTCTATCTAAACGATCTACACCATTTGAGTTCTATCAAAGCCATCACCAAGTCCAAGAAGGCTTTTTATTTTTCATTGTTTTATGTTTTAGGGCTCAGCATTTATTTAAAAGCATTGTTATGGAAATCTTAACACACTACACATCCTAGGGGCTCAGCATTTATTAACAGCACTGTTATGGAAATCCTAACACTCTACACCCTAGGGCTCAGCATTTATTAACAGCACTGTTATGGAAATCGTTAACGCTCTACACCCAGACCTAGGGCTCAGCATTTATTAACAGCACTGTTATGGAAATCGTAACACTCTACACCCTAGGGGCTCAGCATTTATTTACAGCACTGTTATGGAAATCGTAACACTCTACACCCTAGGGGCTCAGCATTTATTAACATCACTGTTAAGGAAATCTTAACACACTGCACCCTAGGGGTGCAGCATTTATTAACAGCAATGTCAAGGAAATCGTAACACTCTACACCCTAGGGTGCAGCATTTATTAACAGCAATGTTAAGGAAATCGTAACGCACTACACCCTAGGGGCGCAGCATTTATTCAACAGCAACGTTAAGGAAATCGTAACGCACTACACCCTAGGGTGCAGCATTTATTAACAGCAATGTTAAGGAAATCGTAACGCACTACACCCTAGGGGCGCAGCATTTATTCAACAGCAATGTTAAGGAAATCATAACACTCTACACCCCAAGTATAGCACCTGACAGACCTGCATTTGGAACACAAAGCTCAACATTTGTTTCATGGGCAGTAAGGGGGAAGTGGAAGATGGTGGACGAAGGGCTTGTGTGTGTGTGTGTGTGTGTGTGTGTGTGTGTGTGTGTGTGTGTGTGTGTGTGTGTGTGTGTGTGTTTGCTTTTCCTTCACGAGAGCCCTGGTTTGACAAAAGGTAAGTAAATTGTGGAACATGGTGTGTAGACTATCACAAGCATGGGCCATTACAAAGATTAAAAAATAAATAAATAAAACAAAAGGGTTCCAGCTGACCACCCAACCTTATTCTTTTTTTTTTTTTTTTTTTTTTTTTAAAATAGGCACACATAAAGAAAGTATTTCACTGGACAACAGCGACATTATTTACAAACATCAAACAAAGTCATGTAACATGTCACATAGTGTCCTCATAAATACATCATGACATTTAGAGAAAGTACGTTACATAATCATATTTCAGTCTTATTGTTCCATTTGATGCCAAAGGTCACGGACAACACGCAAAAAGAAGGAAATTATATTCTATGCATTATTAACATTATTCTTGTATTAGTGGTATGTAAGGAAACCATTTTGTCCCGTATTCTGCATAATTCATCTCCATCGAGTACATGTGTTTCTCAATTTTATGTCTATAGCATAATTCCTTTAGAAACATTATTAGGTTGGGTTTCATCTTATTAATTCTACATTTGTATATGAAATATTTTCCCATTAAAATGATTAAGTCTAACATATCATCTGTTTTTGTTTTCTCATCAGTGCCAAACAATATAAGCTCTACATTAAATGACAATCTTTTACAGTGTGAACACTTACTTTTTAGAGTATTTTCAAGTTGTTTCCAGAAAGTATGTGCAAATTCACATTCCCACAAGTAGTGACTAATCGAATCTTTCTCTATATTACAGAAGTTACACATGTCACTATCCACAACCTGCATTCTTTTCAAAATACTGTTTGTTACTAAAATTCTGTGACATTAGGTAGCGGCAGCCAAAATTTTCTTTCAGATATATTGAAAAAATAATTACACCACCATCAAGATATGTTTAAAACTAGCATACTGCAAAAAAAAATCATTGCTCTAGCTTAATTTGTTCCCGAGCTATGATCCGTTAAAGATTGCCGAATTTCCGTCACAGCCAATTTTGTTCGGAAGGCCTACTTTGACAGGCCCTATCATGACAAATACCTAACAGAATCAACTTAACTTTTGTTTGTGGACTTAAAGTACTGTATTGTAATAGAAAACCACATATGAGTCAACCACTGCATGTATGAACAGAGATATGATACGTTAAAAACTGCTTTTCATGCAGTTTGAACGAGAGCAAAAATGCACAATGTGTCAAATTCAAGGACAAATAATTTTCAGAAATGGAAGTTATATCGGAAACTATACATATCTTGTCTACTAAACATATAGATAAAGCCCAATTTTTTTCAGGATGCTAATCAAATATTTTGTTTGCTTTTAAGGACCTCTAATTTGCTTAATCATGCAAAATGGGCTGCGACGGACATTTTGCTAACTTTTAGAACATAATCCTCAATAACTTCTGTACCCCAATAGATATCAGTATGAAACTTTGCCACAGTGTGAGAAATGCATTTTCCTTGTGGCAAAAGTCACAATTGTTGTTTTTCATTTGATATAATTAGTAATATATGAATTAAATTAACAATTTTCAGAAAAATAGAAAAAATTACACACTAGAGCCTTACCGAACATGATGCTGGTTGTTGCACTCATATTTTAAAACAAATAAAAGTCATTTTCATATTTCTTTCTAGCAGCAGAATCTTGAAGCTGGTGTAGCACCAGGAGAAATGATATATTTCCAGACATTGAATGTAGAAAGGGGAGGGGTGGCCTGTGTGTGTTGATGGATGTCCTTCCAGCAGCTGCTGTCGACATAGTCCTTGAAGCGAAGACCCTAAACTTTCAGTGTCAATTTCAAGAGTCTCAGTCAAGAAAGCAGTCCTTTCATCACATGATGATAATTTCAAAGCCTTCTTTTCTGCCGACACAAGAAGATAACGCAGTCTTGCTAGTGGAGCACTAGTTCCTTCTGGAAGAAGCCGCAGAAAAAAAGCTGCAGTGTCATCGAAGGTCTTTGTGCCATCAGTCTTCAGGATGAGCAACTGGATCAGCAAGCGATTTGTCAGTTGAACTGCTGGAAGTGCTGGTCGACGCCCTTTCCCAGAGGCAAGGAAAACAGAGCGGAGTCTCGCGAACACTGGATCATCTGTTAAAATGTAGCATACACACACACAAAAAGCTATTATAATAACTGTTTGAACGATTGAAACATGCGAGTGTATGGATATCTACACCATGTGTGTGGTTATACATTAATCATGACATAATTTTAGCTGTATACTTGGGGATGTTTTCTGGATTATGCAGTGTTTCCTGTCAGTGAGTGTGTGTGTGTGGTGTGTGTGTGTGTGTGTGTGTGTGTGTGTGATCTGCATTTTATCTACATTTTCTTTCATAAACTTTATTATACATCGGTATGTCTTGTTTCTGGTTGTCTATTCATTTGATATTTTGTTAAATTTTTTTTGTTTAAATGTGTACTATCTGATGCTGGTTATACTGGATGTAAACACCCTCTCTCTCTTTCTCTCTCTCTCAGACACACACGCGAGAGAAAAACAAATGGGTACAGTTTACAAACATTAGTTAATGCGCACACCTGACAAAATAAAAGTTATAACCCCCCCCCCCCCCCCCCCCCCCCCCCCCCCCCCACCTTTCCTGCCCCACCCAAAAGACTGCATTTGTTCAAAAACTTCAATTGTTGCTTGCATGATTGTTTGTCACTAAGGTCTACGTGTGTTTTTTGCTATGTGAACTTGACAAAATAAGGTACATTTGACATACACACAAAAACTGTGTGTGCATTTGTAGACGCCTGTGCTGAATATATGTGTGTGTGTGTGTGTGTGTTGTGGTGGTGTGTGTGTGTGTGTGTGTGTGTGTTGCTTATAGCCCAGCCGACCGCAAAGGGCCACATCAGGGCTGTCACCATGTTAAAATCAACTCACAAGTCATTAAGAAAAAAAAAAAAAAAAAATTTCACACACGTGTGTGTGTGTGTGTGTGTGTGTGTGTGTGTGTGTGTGTGCAATTTTATTAAATGATTGATAATCATCCCAAATTTCCTTAGGAACTTAAGGAATGCATTTCCCTTTTCCAGCCCACTAGCAAATTCATATTCATGATATGGTAAAGACTGATAATAATAATTATAGTAATTTAAAAGACTTATAGACAGAGAACTATAATTGTACAGCTAGAGGCGCGAAAAGAATATGAAAGTGATAAACTCATAGTTAAATACACAAATTGTACTGTTTAGTTCTTTCACTTCAGTGTCACTGCTTGTGCAGAGGCTTGAATTTGAAATAGTTGGAAGACAGTATTAACTGTCCAAGCAAGGGCTAACCAAAAAATAGTTGAACAATGAGTCTAACATCAATCGAATTATATGAATTGGAACCGTAACAATTAATCCAGAAATAGGTCTGGGCCTACTTTCGATCAAAACTCCCGACTTCGTTGTAGCTGATCGTCGAGTCAGTGAATGTCAATAATTGAGTTACTCCCCTTGGCATCACTCGATCGGCTACTATTTTGTTGTTTTATGGACCGAAAACACAACAATCCTATATAAAAAAATATACGCTACAAAGAAAAAACCATAAACTTTGATTACTAAAGACATATGTGCTGGATAAGGCATTTACCGACGGTATTTGTTAAAACAAGTCATCAATACAGTTCTTCCGGTAGTACTCGAAATGATCGCGGCTAACATTCTCAAAGTGGCCTGTTTATATGCAAATAACTATTGATCTAAAGAAAAATACGGAATAAATTGTGAGAGATACACTTAAATCATACATAAGTGTTATAATGGACAATTCTTACCGAGTTCCTTGCGGAAAATCTCCAGATTTTGCTGTGCGAAGTTTGAATCGGCGTGCTCCATCTTTCGTGTTGAATCAGCATGTGCCGGGAAGGAATTGGTTCACAAGACGCATGTTTTGATTGGCTGAATTAACTAGGACAAGCCATGAATGCATTAACCTCGTACCTCATTCGAAAGGGTACGGCTTGTACTTCATTCCGATACCATGAAACATGCATTTTTATCGGTTTTTCCGTCCGAAATTCGCAAAAATCGGCATGCATGTGACTTTAACTTCTTCCTGTGATTTCATTAGACCAGCATTCGATTTTCCCCCAGACCGTTAAAATCTGCATTTAATTCCCTTTATTTTGATACCAGATACATGTGTGAGTGTTGTCCGTACCATTTAATCTTTGGTAGGGAAGCGCAGTGTGTCAAAACCGACTCGACACAGAATCGCCGCGGGCACTGGACACGGAACGAAAGTGAGCTGAACACACACCTCATTCTCTCTTAAATATTTATTTCTTCACAAATCATTCACACTTAAAACAACACTCGATGAAAAGAGGAAAGATTGAACTTTATTTTGACATATTTTTCATAGCAAAACATTAAAAAACAAATGCATACGGCTGCACAGAAAATCGGCAAAATCAGTGGAAAAGGCAAGATGATTGCAGCGCTGTGGCTTGGCTGCCGCTACCTAGTGACATATTTTAAGCTGGAACCATTTCAGTTTTATTTCTTTTATTTTCTTAATTCTTTTAGTACGTCTGTCCAATTAATAGGTATATTAAGACGCTGTTCCCATTTCATAAAAGAGCTGATGTTTAAAACTTCAACGTCTTCTATCATAATATCATAGTGAATGCGTGCCCCTTTAGTGGCGCTACAAATTTTTGCAACGCTAATGTTCTGCAGTGTTGATTCTAGGATTTCAAAAAAGGGGGCCCAAGGGCCCCCTCACATAAAAAAAGGAGGCCCATAGGGTGAAAATGGGAGGCCCTCAAAACGCGTGAAAATTCAGATTTTAAAGCTTAATCACAATGATTACATTATGGCCAAAGTAAACTAAAACAACAAAAAGAAACAAGAAACGAGTTACATTTATTACAGAAACGCACACACACACACACACACACACACAGAGTACACACACATTCTGACATACCTTAGAAGACTTGTCTTTTCTGGTGGTGCATGTACTCAGCTGAGCTCCCTTCTTGGCAGTCATACAGCAAGTGAGCAAGTCTGTTGTCACCTCATCATAGAATCCAGCAACTCTAAGCCTACCCCACAATTAATTCAGTCTCTTTATATGAAGTGACCATCACTATTGTCAAGATTTATATACCATCAGTATCACCTTAAGAAAACCCTTTAACTGTGAAAAGTCACTGTGTACACCTTCACCATACACAACTGAAAAGCTTTATACATATGTACACCCACAGAACTCCATTCATTTCTTGTAGATCCTCCTATCCTTCTGTTGCTTCCACTCTGCTGCAGCAGCTGTGAAGTCATGGTCATTGATGGGAGGACCTTCACATTTGATGGTCATCAGCACATTGAGGCTGTCTTCTTTCAGCCTGTTTCTCCTGGCTGTCTTGATGGCATTTTGGGCACTGAAACCACGCTCACAGTCGGCAGTGTGGTAGGGCATGATGAGGGCTAGCTTGGCCAGGACCAGGATGTTGGGAAGCTGTCCTTGTGGTAGGTGTGAAGAAGCTTGAAGAGGGCCTTGGTGGAGTCCCTGGGGTACATGTTGGTCAGGACAGTCTGCTTCACAACTGACCACTCCTCCAAGCAAGCAGCTTTGTCCACCAGAGGCTTGCTAGTCTTCTCTCCCCTCTTAGCAGACTGACCATAATGGTTTGCAAGTGTCTCTAGCTCTTTGACACCATACTCCTCTTGCTGTTCTTGGCTCAGAAAAGACAAGGGCCGCATGGAAAGGACACTGAAGGCACAGGCCACATCTTTCGTGTCTGATGGAAATCGCTGCTCAATGTCTTGGCCAGATTGTCACAGAACACAGTTCTAATCTCTTCTACTTCCTTTGTGACAGCTCGCAAGCTTGCCACAAAAGACAGTTTCTGTTTTCTGTACTTGACTTCTTCAATCTCACCCTTGCTGTTTTTTCTTTGATTCTAATTTCTCAAGCAGCTCAGTCTGGTAGTGTGCTGTTCCCTTCTTCACCTTTTTTATTTTGGTCTGTAGTTATTCAGTGCAGGATATACACAGGCCACATCCAAATTTTCTTTCTGAAGCTGCATTGACAGCTGGGCCAAAGAGGGGAGTACATCCATCAGGAAGGCCAAAACTGCAAGGAACTTGTAGCTCTGAAACACTGTCCTGAAACTGACTGCCTTGGAGTCATCATGGCTCTTGAAGTAGGTGAGCAGTGAGGCCCAGGACTGGTACACAGCTCTGACTGCCTCAAAAAAGGCAAGCCACCTTATCTCATGGCACTCCTTGACTTTGAGCAGGGGTCTTCAAGCACCTTCTGAATCTGCTCTAGCTCACATTTTCTTTTTGCAGACTTGCTGCCTCCAAAATAATAATACAGATCAGACAAAGTGCTCTCCACCTCCTTCAAATATGGAACCCCCTTCGAAGCCTGGGATGTGGCCAGATTAAACCTGTGGGCCATACAATGAATGCTGATGCAGTGTGGGCTCTGTTCCTTGATACGTGCTGCCACCCCATTCTTCTGCCCCATCATCACAGCCGCACCATCTGACCCAAATCCCATCACCCTTGACATGTCCAGTCCCTCAGATTCTAAAGCCTGCTTAACACTGTCAAAGAGGATCTTGGCATCACTTTTAGGGTTTTCAATAGTCACATTTTTAAAGAAAAAGGTATGTGGCACAAACTCTGCATCGACTACTCTAACATACAGGACTAGGTGCTTTGAAATAGATATGTCCGTACTTTCGTCTACAAGTACAGAAAACATGTCTGCCTCCTTCAAAGTAGTTGTAATCCTCCCATGAATTTCCCCCGCAACACATCTCTGAAACTCTTCCCTGATGACCTTGAGGTGTATGTTGCATTCTGAGCTACAGATAGCTTTGAAACTGCCTCACAGCCCTGCAGCACTTGAAGATTGATAAGGCTGGGATACTTTTTGATAGCTACATCTTCCTTGCCAACCAGTATACTGTGCGCATGGCCCCTACAACACTTTCATCTGCACTGGCTCGACTCTTCCGAACAGCAGACTGGGTAGCCTGAAAAGCAAGTCAAAAACTACAATTACAAAATAACCCTACACTGAAAATCATAAATTTAATTAAAGTCACCACTTACTTTTTTTTAATACTACTAAGCCAACTGAGAGAGAAAAAGACGGGAAATAGAGCAAGAGAAAGAGAAAGAGCGAGCTGGGGAGAGACAGGGTAGTAGTAGTAGAGGTGAGAAAAAGCTTTCCCAACAAGGAAACCAAGTCTTTTTTTTCCACAAGGCATATGTAAGAATAATAAGGCATATACGAGAGAGAGAGAGAGAGAGAGAGAGAGAGAGAGAGAGAGAGAGAGAGAGAGAGAGAGAGAGAGAGAGAGAGAGTGTGTGTGTGTGTGTGTTTAAGCCTAAAAAGGTAGCAGAAAATTTCAGACAAGAAAAAAGAAATGGAAGCCCTACTGACAGGAAAAATGGAAGGCATGGTGAGGAGGGGGAGGGGGTGTAGAAAGTCTCTCTCTCTCTCTTAAAAAAAAAAATCTTTGGAGAAAAAAACAAAAAAATCCCATACATACAAACACAAAGTAGAAGCACTACTTACTTGAATGAAGTTGCTATGAAGAAGTTCAGCCTGCTGGGCCTGCTTATGGTCTGCCATTCGAACATGCCGTGTCAGAGTCGATGTTCGATAGTTCTTGCACCCCGGCTTCGTGAACGTGTTCTTTTTTTTGTGTTTCAGGCACAAGGAGCACATCATGCTTCCATCTTCTTCCTTCTTTAACCAGGGTCTGTCTTTCAACCATGATTCTTGAAACGCCTTGTAGAGTTTCTTCTGCTCCTCCGTTTTCGAACTGGAGGATCAGCTTCGTTTTCACCATCTTCATTATCTTGCTGATCTTCGGGTTCACTGGCACTTTCAACCGTTTCGCCTCCGGCGTCGATCGGCTGAGACACGCTATCGCTTGACTGAGTCGCCGTAACGGTGGCTGTAGACTCATTATCGGCTTCCAGCTGATGATCTTTAGATATATCAGTGCGTTTTTTCTTCGTGAAGGCGAAAGAAAACAGTGTTTGGCTTCGCGCGCTTCATCGTTGAAGCCGACATGAGGACTGTTGAACTGCCAGTACCGCTGATTGGCTCAACTGCTGCTTCTCGGCCAATGAAAAAATTTGGCAGAACGCGGTTCGGCTAAAGGAATTGCTCAGGAGGCTATACACACGGCAGCGGCGAAGCCGCGCTGGTTGTGCAAAAACGCGTTCGTTCTCTTTTTTTTGCGGCTTTTGGGCCGCGTCTTTCGCGATTTTTTGCGGCCTTCAGAAAAATATTGCGGGAATCCCGCAAGGGCGCGCTCTAGAATCAACACTGGTTCTGTCATTACTGGTATTACTGTCGAGTTTTATTGACATTTTCTTCGCATAGTCTTTTATTGATTGTACGCAACTTATGTAATTTAGAAAATTGACCTCAGATCCCAGCTTCTCTGACAGTGTGTGACGGCTAATAAAGTTACCATTGTCGTCAAGTAAATGTTTGACCAAAAATATATTGTTCTTCATCCATTTCTTGTAAAAGAACGGTTTATTTCCCACTTTGAACTTTTCGTTACAAAAAATAGGTTCAATAGCTAGATCTGTGTTATTTTTTAATTCTGCACGGTTGCAAAAAAATTTATATGCCTGAAAAACATCTCTCCAAAAATTATTTATTTTGCGTTGTACAAATCTATCTGGTCCATATGAATCAAGGGCATCGATTTCAGGACATAATGAATGTAGTACCGTTTTCCATTTACAATTTTGCACGTATACTTTCCTAATCCAGGCGATTTTTAAGGCTTGGATATATATCTTAAGATTAGGTATTCCTAGCCCTCCTTTCCAAATATTTTGCACAGAATATTTTCTTTTAATTTTATCATTTTTGTTGTTCCAAACAAACTTGAAACACATATTTTGCAACATATCTATCTGAGAGTCTGGAGGGTTGGGCAGGAGGATCCACAAATATACAAGTTTTGATAGCACTAATGATTTTAGCACTGCTATTCTACCTAGAGGTGTAATTACTCTTTTTGACCATATTTTAAATAGATTTTTAACTTCTAAAAATTTATCTGTCACATTGATTTGAGTCATATTTGTCAGATTATTCGTAAACCACACCCCTAGGATTTTAAATTTTAAAGGGTTCCATTCCATTGTTTTATGTGCCGAAATACTAGCAAACAAAATAAGGCAAGATCAAGATGTTAAAGGCATAAAAATAAAAAATACAGAATTCAAGACAAATCAGTTTGCAGATGACACCACCATCACACTGGAAGGAGATAAGAAATCATATGAAAAGTTGTTCACAGATCTCTATGAATTTGAGCAAATATCTGGACTTAAACTAAACTATGAAAAAACGTTTAATGTTTGGTTAGGGATAAAAAAGAATTCGTCGAATACGTACTTACCCTTATATAAAATGGAATGGAACCCAACCTTATTCTTAGAGTCCGTATATTTCCTTCGACCTTGAACAACTCGGACACACAAGCTCTCAGTAAATAGAAATACATGTAAACTGTTCACTTTCTCATGTCAGAGAAAACAAAAGTCCTTAATTTAAAAAAATATGAATACCAATTAAAGGGGGTAAAACAAATCGACTTCAGAGACCGAACAGAAACACACACACAATCTAAATTCAATATGCTGCATTTTTACATTGTGAACAGCTGTCACCAGCCAGTTTGAACTGAAAACAGCTGGGGAAAAAAATCATACATGTCACACATCATCACCAGTGCCACTCTCACCACCTTACCTGGGCACTTGACGTCCATAAAGTAGGAATTAGGGCTTTGCACAAGGCGCTTGAGCTTGCATTTTCTCTTCTCCTCCTCCAAAGAGGGGTGCAGCAAATCTTTCGCAAGCTGCAAATCAAACCAACATCCATATTTACTTTCCTCTGAAAAGGATTAGATATACCCTTTTCTCTCTACCCACCCACGCACCTGCCGAATGAAAATATGTGTAAATCCACAAATATATCCAGGGCTTCTGCTGGGGTGAAAGTCTTTCCGGTCCCAAGGACCCCTTCAGATTTTCAAGGGGTCCCAGGAACATTAAGGGGTTCCTACACCACAATAAAAACAAAATATACGTTAAAAAATTGCATCCCTGCACGCGCACTGCAATTGTCACAGACACATCGTCAAAATAAAAACAAAATAATCAAAAACTGTATCCCTACACAAGCACTTAATTTTCTCAGACACATTGTCACAATAAAACACAACAAAATAAACACACGCTTCAAGAGACATGTTGGAAACAAAGGCTTTGCGGAAATGCCTCCCCATCCGGGAAAAAGAAAAAAGCGTCATCGTGACATCACATGGCTCAAAGTAGGAAAATTCGGTCAGCTGAAAACGAGGCTGTGGCCTAGCGTTAAGCTTAGTCAGTCAGCCTCAGCAGACGACAAAAAGAGACTGCCCTACTCGCTTTGTTACTGTTCTAACTTGAAAAGGGATGGATTCGGTCCGAAGTGTAGCAGACCTACGATGTTACGGCATCCAACTTACGATGTTGAAGGCGGTCTTTTCTCACTTTATATCTGACTTCACCAAAATTTGAAGGCGTCCCTGGGGACCCCTTACACGGACACCCAGTGCGTCCCGTAGAGTGTTAATGCGTACTGTACGCAATTTTTTGCGTTTTCAGAAGCCCTGTTATATCTACCTTCCAAAGAAATATTTGTACACTGATCCCACTTTCACTACCTTTGTTCAGTTTTTCTCAAGTCACAGCAACGAGTTTGACATCACTTTTTTGCTTTTTTTTTTAAACAAAACTTGTTTCTCATCAATTGCCGCTTAACCTTCAATATACAGTGCTGAAGATCGAAAGAAATGGGTATAAAAGAAAGACCCGAGTAGAAAATCTTACTGATAATGTGTATGTCAATTGCATCGCGCACTACGCAGTGCAACAGCTCAAAATGTGTAGTATTTTGGCCTGGTTTTTTCATCAAACATACCTACAACTTTGACAATCTCATTGCTCCAGTATTCCATGGACCTCTCTGTACTGTGCATCTGCATTTTGCCTGGCAACAGGTGCATGACAAAGGCTTAAAGCAACCTTTGTAACTTAATTAAACAGTGATAATTCTTATGTACAAATGTGCGTCTCCGATTCATAAAGTTCCCATCTGACACACGGAACTCTGGGCAGCGAGGCACTAAATACACAAAAATTTACCATGACAAAGATTTTCTCTATACACATTAAAACTCCAACCAGCGCGTCTGGTAAATCATTTCCAACCATCTGCCAAGATCGAAGTCGATAAACACCTACTTTCATCAACATTTCAGAACGTCCTGAATTAAACAACTTCTGCTCGAGAATTTGTCAATGAAAACCAAAAGTCAAAAAGAGACTATCCACTAGGACTGGACCACAAGAGCAAATGATTCAGTCAAGACAAAAAGCATGGGGAAAAAAACGTATGAAACTAGACTGGGTTTCAGAATCAAAATCGACAGTTCAGCTGTGGCTTGCCAGGTGATATTTCTGCAAACAGAACACAAGTCAAGCGATCTGTGCAACATGACTGGCTCGGACAACTGAAATGACTAGTGCAAGAATAGTCAAACCAGCTTCCTAAAAGCTCCACAAATATTCACTGCTCATCTGTTTTGTCAATCAGCTTCTGATAACAATTACAAGCAAAACCGACAGAAATGGCTCATGTTTCGGAAATTCTATGATAATCTAAGGACATCCTACAATTCAAGTTTCCTTGTTAAAAATCCCCCGACATTGTAGGTGCCCACATTTGTTCAATTTAACCGATACCGTTTTACCACCACTGAAACATGAATCTAAATAATGCTTAGCATAATCTGGAGTATTTTTCTCCATTGTTAGCACCTCATTTCATACCTGTTTGACTCATTCTGTTTCTCGGTGTATTTATGTGTGTAAGCCAGTTGGAGTGTGCCAGTGTGCGTGTGTGCTTGTTATTTTCATTACATTTTTTAGCAATTTAAAAAGTGTGACCACCTAAATATTTTGTCGACACCCTCAAAATTTGGCAACAAGGTTTTCTCACCAAGTCTGACCTTTTACTTTTTAGGAAATAATTATCACTATTAACACACACCACACACATATACCTGCCTTTTTCCTTTTCATTAGCCATTAGCAGAAACGTCAGCTTTTTTTTTTTGGGGGGGGGGGGGGGGGGGGGGGTGTTGTGTTAATGATGGCAACCCCCCCCCCCAATGTCAAAAGCTACTGGTACGCCAGTTGATAAAACAAAAGTCAAAAATATACATATTATGAGAAAAGCAAAGTCAGACCCTCTCCCTCCTTTCACAGAAAACCCCAACACCAACACCACTCTTCCCTAGTTTTAGTCCAATAATAACCCATGGTGCTTGTTCTGCCCTCCCATCCCAAAAGCCTGGCCAGCCCACCAAAACAAAGGCAATCCACAGGGAGCAGTTGTCACCAGGCAAAATCACCAGGGGACACAACACACCACACCTGCCAGTTCACTTTGGAGGTGTAGAGGTATCCAGGGCTACCATTTGTACAGACAGGGGGTCCCAGGGACCCCTTCACTGATGCTATAGAGGGTCCTAGAGGGGGTATAGAGAGTCCCCATGAACAAAATTAACCAATACAGAAAATGTAGTATTTCTTGCTTTTAATTATCGGCTTGATAATCTGAACATTTCAGAGTAAATGAATCTCTCTCTCTCTCTGAAAACATTTCTTTAAAAAAAACATTTCTTGTTAGGTGGTGTTGCTGTAGATATTTCTTTAGGAATCGACGATTCACTGTCTGTAGCATCTTCAGAAGATGTTTCTTTGCATTTTTTTGAAGCGCCCAACCACTGAAGCAACGACATAAATTTGCGGGATGCGATAGCCGTGAACTTCCTTTCTGCTTCGTTCGCCTAGGCTTGTGCACACGATTGTTACAACTTGTGAGTCATCGAATTGGTTAATTAGTGGTGGCGGGCGCCACAGTCTGAATAAGTCGGCCGGTCCACTGAGTAACCGTTCAGTGACATGGGCCACAAGGCGAGCCTATCAGTGTTTACGCAACTTCTCGGCTTATTGTACTTTCGCGGGCACACGCTGTCCTGAATTTGACGGCAGGCAATCGCGCACGAAGCTTGTGGTGTGCTCAGCTTTGATCACTGACCGCAGCACGTTTTGGGGTTTGCCTGGTTTTGTAGTGCGTCCCGCAGGACTCGCTACACGTTTTGTTAGTGCGTCCTTTTCGCTCATAGTGCGTCATGGACGCACATATGTGCGTCATTGGGAGCCCTGGGTATCTGTTCAATTCACTTCATGCAGGACACCACCAACTAGTCCCCCTGCCTAAGACAATTACTTCAGTTACAGAGCCAGTGTGAATGAACTTTCCTAATCAAAATGGGTGCCACCATGTTTGCGAAACGACAGTTCCCATGAATTCTTCTTTAGCGTTCCAGTATCTGGTGGCGTTGTGAACTTGTTTTACCCTGTTGGGATACTCGCAATTTACTCGAGAGTATAGTCGGTTCACTCCAACTTCGTTAAGTGCATTAATTTGTGGGAAGAGGTTGTGGAAAAAGATAAAAGATATGGTAGACAGAAAGGACAGTGGACGCCAGTACAGCAAAGGAGACAGAGTAACTCAGGATCAGGGGCGTTGTATCAAATACAACTTAGCCTATTTAGGCTTTTTACGCCCCTTCTGTATGTATATATCCTTTTTTTTTTCGTAACCGTTGGTCCAGTCATAGGCTAGCTCAGACCCATTATCCATCAAATTCATATCTAATTTTTGTTAATAATTCATGTTTATCTATGAGGTTCTTAAAAACATTAATACTAGGTGCACGTTTGATGTTAAGTGTTAGTTTATTCCAAAAGTTGGTTACTCTATTAGTAAAAGTAAATTTTCTTAAATTCGTTCTAGAATATTGTTTAAATATCTTATCTTCACTGTTCCTTGTAACCTTCTGCGGAGTACAAAAAAAAGCATGCTTTATCAACATCATCAATTTAATTAAATATCTTGTATGCTTGAATCAAGTCTCCTCTTATTCTTGCCTCAAGTGTTGGAAGTTGCAGATATTTTAATCTTTCCTGATATGAGTAATCTTTTATATTATGAATCATCTTGGTTGCTCTTCTTTGTACCTGTTCTAGAGCTTCTGATTGTCTCTTTAGCATTGGATACCATACAGTGTTGCCATATTCAAGAACAGGTCTAACTAGTGTCATATAATTGCAAAAAAGTGTCCTTTTCCATAAATGTAAAGGTTCTTTTTATTATTCCAATCATTCTGTTAGCCTTATTAATACTATTTACAATATGATTGTCAAATAGTAAATTTTTGTCAAAAGTCACACCTAGGTCTTTCTCTTCTTCACATTTAGATACTTTTATTTCCTTGCCCCAATTTTCATTATATACTCTTGTGGGTTTGTTTTACCAATATGAAGTACTTTACATTTTTCTGCATTAAAATATAGGTTCCAAGTATCAGACCACTGTACTAATGTTTCAATATCCTTTTGTAATTCCTTATGCAATTTTGGAGAGTTATACAGTTTTGTGTCATCTGCAAAGACTTTACATGTACTCTTTAACCCGTTCAGTGCCTCACAATAGTACAAAGAAAGGTGTTCCCAGGTGCCGGGGAAATCTCATGATTTGGGGGGTCATAATTAACAAAAAATTCTAGCTCAGAAACTACAAAAGATAGAAAAATGAAATCTATATCATTTTTGAAGGAAATTGAATGAAGATTTTGAATCTGGGCTTCTTTTGTTTTAATTTTGATAATACAAAAGTATTTAGGCTTGTAGATTTGGATAGATTTTTTTGCACGATCAAAAACATATGTATTTACCACATCCAAACAAGAACACACAGCAAAAAAGTTGAAAATAAAGTTTGTATTGTCACACTACACCTGTAAATGAAAGTAAAACAGTTTGGAAGTCTATCAAGACGCTCACACTCGATGCAGACTGACCAGTCCACGACCACGCCCCCCCCCCCCCCTCCCCACCACACCCCTTGCTCAACTTCAACCCTCTCTTTCACTCCTCATCTTCCCCTACCTTTTCGTCTGCACCGTGTCACGCCGCGAGCAGGCCACGATCCCCTCTCGCACTGATTTCACATCACTGGACACCAGCACGCAGTGCAGAGTACACACTTGGCTGGCTCGTTCGACTGACGCTGTCAGCTGAACGCACACTGAGGTCACAGAGCCCTACTCAATAACTGACGAATATGGTCGGCAATTCCACCACTATCATCATCTCACCTTCATGCTCGAGTTAGTCGTTGAATAAAAGATTATTGTGTTTGTCAAAAATCATCAGCAGAGCCTGCTCAGCTGTGTAAATACGTTGACTTGGTCGCTGGTCGCTTCGACAATGAAGGTTGCGCCGCCATCTTTGCAAGCGAGACACGAAGTGCTGGCTGGTCACCCAGTCAGTGATAAGGATAAATGGGCTTTCCCCTCACGTGTGGTCATTTACATATTATTTTAAGACTACAGACATATAAGGCTTTCTACGCAAACTCTATTTGAGTCCGTTGATAGAAATAGTAACGAATGAAAACTCAAGAAAAATGCATGACGTCAGGGGACTGCCCATAGGCACATGGAAAGCACTTTTATTTCCGCGTCAGCTGACTGACTAAAGGCGCTCAACGGGTTAATTCTACAGGGAGATCATTTATAAACACCGTAAATAATATTGGTCCCAAAATACTGCCTTGTGGTATCCCACTAATAACATCAGCACTATGAGAGAAGGAACTACCAATCCTTACCTTCTGAGTTCTTTTTGATAAAAAGTCTCTAACCCAACCAAGTATAACTGACAGTGAAAGGACAACAGGATGTTACTAGCACAGAACGTCCAGGAGGGGGAACTATATCTACAAAAGACCCGCCAGTATCCCCATAGGGGATCCCATGAATTTGTCGATACCCGTGATCCTCAACAGAACCCTAGTATGCCTGGAACTTCCTTTCATTTTGGAAGTTGGTCCCTGTGCATAAAGATGTTTCGTTAATGTAAAGGAGGATATTGAGAATTTTTGTGTTTAACTCTACAAACACTCATCAAACAATGCTCATTTAGAGTACCATGCATCTGCCTTTTAGGAACATCTTTGTCCCATGATCTAAAAAACTTTTGTGGCACGAAATATTTTAATTTCAGGTTATTTCCGAGTGGTCCAAAAGAATCTTTTTGTTCTTGTATATGCAATCAAACTGCAATTACTGGAGGCATCTGTACATAAAGTAACTTTTACGCTGAATTTCTATTATGAAAACTGATTAAATCTTTCTGCTCTGTGCTTTTTTTTTTAAATGCTGGTTTACTGATCACAGCTGCCAAGGTCTATGTCCAAGTGGAGTAGCTTAAATGTAGCATTCCAGATTTAAACATAGCATGTATGCGATGCGACAACACATTCAGTCTCGCTTTCCTTGGCACTTGACATGAAGGTGGACTAAGAACTTAAAGACGGAAATCTTGATAGTTATCGCATGGATTGGATGACCTGCGAACACACACATGAAAGTCCCAGAGACAGCAAAAACATGGTTGCCAACAGTACTTTTCTTCTTTTTCAATCCACTCCTTACTGAACTTGGCCTTTTTTCTTTTATTTGAATAAGTCGGACTTAGTTATGTGATCTCAGTTCTGTTTACGTCAACGCTATGTCCAAAAAGTATGTTGTTTAATACTATTTTCTTTTCGCCATAGAGTTTTGGTACAAAGAGTAGAAGCCCAGCATTTCTGACCAAATGATAGCATTTGGGAAGAAGCATGTTAGCCTATACGAGAAGCATTACACTCGGCAATTCTGATTAATAGCACTGCACAGCTTTTATGGCTACAATGTCAACCAGTGGTTAAGATGTTTCAAATGCACATAATTACAAATGGCATCACAACATATAAAACCTGCCTCAAATAACTATTATCTTTCATCTATTGCATGCTGGACATTAACGCCGAGGAAGGGGGGCCGATAGCTCAGTTGGTAGAGCGCCGGACTCGTGATCCTGGGGTTGCGGGTTCGAATTTCGGTCTAGGGGGATTTTTCCCTCGGAGTTAACATTGGTTCTGACTCCATCCCCCCATACAGTCGTTCGGATGGGACTATAAACCGAGGTCTAGTCTGTGTCACATGCACTAAAGACCATACACGGACTCTAGGCCTAAAGATCCCGATGCTCATGTCCTAAGACGGGTGAGTACCGGCTACACGAAAATACACAATGCATGCAACCTGTGTGCCAGAATAGTCTACTTGAAGACTGTGGGCACGGGGCAGGTTAAACATCCCCATCTGGAAGAAGAAGAGAAGAACAACACTCTGAACAGTAACAATGGGCCACAGTGTGTGTGTGTGTGTGTGTGTGTGTGTGTGTGTGTGTGTTGTGAGAAGAAACAGCAACGCACCCGATTTTCAGTAAAACAAAAAAAAAATTGGATTGGGAAGGGTACGAGAGAAGTTCTTGTAGAAAATGACTCCGGCTTTCCACGTGCCTCTTGTCGCCATTTTGTTTACGTTTCACTTATTTTTTTCTATAGCCTATATTCGTTATCCCTATCGACATCATAAACTGAGTGTACATCTGCTAATCAACTTATGTTTTCACTTCTTAAAGACATGAAACTGCAAACGTTTAATAGAAGTAAACATACGAAGCACTTTCCACCGTTCGTTTTATAACCGGACTACCTCAACTTCATAGCCTATTGGAATCAACCCAGTGCCCGTAACCCACTTTTAACCACTTCACGACACTTTACTAACCAAAACAAAAGCTAATAGTGCAAAATATCTACTTAAAAACATGTGTCCAAAGTGTATGATGACTTAGTGAGCGGTATGAACATAAAATTTGAAAAAGAATACACCAAACACTCACAGGCATGGTGTCGTCTACGCTGCTGAATCACTAAAGGAAGATCGCATGCGGGGGTCTCATGTGGCTTTACAGGGCGGACTGGTGCGCACTGCGCATGCTCCGTGGATTACACCACTTCTCGCAATCTCCGAATTGCACGGTCAAAATGAAATTTTCTTATTTTGTTGTCAATAATAGTAACAAATTGACTTAAATAACTTATTCTGATCAATTCATCAGCAATCTCTTTTTTAAATAGGTATTTAGAAATTACGAAGTTCAACACAATTATCTAAGAGCATTGTTCCCCTTTGCTTTTGGTTTCAGATTGCCGTGAAATTGTGGAATATCCGAGCATGCGTGATCATAGTAACAGTGATTTCTCTCTCGCTCGCTCTCAGTCTCTCTCTCTCGACGGAATCTATCTAGTGCTACAACATTAAAACGAAAAAGAATGTCTAGAGAACCAAGTCTGCGTTAAATCGTAGTTCAGAGCGTAAAGCCCACCTCTTCCGTACGGAAAGAATAATTGCCAAAGTGGGGTGACAACAAGCGGAAATTGAAACTGCAAATGAAAACGGCATTACTGGGCTGCCAAACAAAGGAGAAAACGAATTACAAAGAAACACAGAACGTTTGACATGTTAAATCTTGTTCAGACATGACGACATGATGTTTTGCATCATGAAAACGGAAGACGAGCAGATGCGCTTTAACTGCGCTCTTTCCGTCAACAACTCATCCTCTCTTAATTAACAATGGTAATTTACGCCAATGGTCAAAGATTTCACCCATAATCTGTCAACACGTTCATTTTTTACTGGTACATTTTTTTTTTCCAAATTAAAAATTGTTTAGCGAAACAGATCTAACGAGAGAATGCGTGTGAGTGTGCATGCATGACAAAGATCGACCATGATCTCAAAATAAATTATGTGTCGGATGTACGCACGTGTGTTAACGTACAGGTTGCGATCTTTTGTTTCATATTACCATAGACCCAAGTTTGACAGCCCTGATAAGTCCTCTATGGTGTGCTGGGTTTTAATGATAGAAAAGATATCAACTGAGAAAAAAATTAACCTGCCTGCAGGAGAATTATAGAAAACGGAACTCAACAGCGTAAAGAACAGTTACGATCCGTGTAAAATACACACAAAAACAATTGCATTGTATTTTCGACCCCACCCCCACCCCACACACTCCACCTTTACCTACCCCACACTGTTCTGCCTTGTTTCCATATCATCGTTTGTTGTTCAATCAAAGGTACTTAAGGTATAGTTCATGTTTCTGTTTGTGCACACCCATGCCACACGGTACGCCCTTTCCTTGTCCTTTAAGCCAGATTTAATTAAACAGTACCATTGAAAAGGAGGTTTGTGGTATGTTCATGTGCAGCTGGTGCAATGCTCGTGTGTGTGGGTGTGTGTGTGCGCGCACGCACGCGCCCCAAACGCACATGTGCATGTGTACCTGTGTGTGCGCGTGCTTGTGTGTGTGTGCGCACACGCACGCATGTGTGTGTACACGCTTGTGTGCATGAACATTTTCATTCATTCTATAGCTCTGAATTGTAAATTGTACTGCTGATCTTCTAAATCAGTTATGTACACATGTGTGGTTCTTGATGCCTTGTAGGCCCACTGTTGTCTACGTCCTGGCGCGACCATCTTGAAATAAAATTTGTCCAACATTTTGCCGAGTTATAATTCATTAACAGTTATAATTCAATAACAAGACCCACACAGACCAACAGACAAGGACTGGGGGTGACCAAAATTGAATGGTGGTCAAAGGCCAAAGGAAAAGCCAAAAGAGACATGATTCAGGCGATGAGAAAAGAAGAAAACCACAAAATACTCCAAAAAGCAGTCCGGCAGAGCCAGCAATGACAATGGACAACGTGGGAGAATGCAAAGAAGTTCTCACTTAAAATGACATTTGGCACATGGCCCCTCTTGGGATCAGCTTCATTTTCAGATCTGCATATGACCTTCTGCCCTCAAATGCAAACCTGGTGAAGTGGGGAAAAACAACGATCCAGCATGCCCCTCTGCCATGAAAAACAATCAGTGGAGCATGTCCTAAGCTCATGTAAAGTAGCCCTGGCTCGAGGAAGGTACACATGGAGGCACAACCAAGTGCTCAAAGAGATTGTACAAGTAGTCTGGGCTAGTACGAACACCACAAAAGGGAAAATCAGGACTCCAAAAGCACCCGCAACATTCTTCACGGCAGGAGGCAGCAAACCATGGCCAAGCACTCGGAACATGCGGCAGAGTCTGCTGGACGGGGCAGATGACTGGGAGTGCACTGCACTGCAGAATGGAAGAGTCACCCAGAGATCATCAGCAAGAATGGCATGAGACCAGACAAAATAGTCCACTCTCAGTCAACCAAGCAGCTGATCATGATCGAGCTCACGGTGCCATATGAGAACAGAATGGAGGCAGCTCAAATCTACAAGACTGAAAAGTATGCTGATCTAGCAAACAGCCTGAGGAGAGAAGGCTATCAGGTCAAAGTCCTCACTGCAGAAATTGGAGCTAGGGGGTTTTGCAGGAACGTCTGCATACAGCCTCATGAAACAGCTCTCAGTTGCAGGGAGGGAAAAAACCAACAGATCCCTGAACGAGGGAAACACAGAAATGTTTGTATGTACAATCAAAGGAGAGAAATTGTGTGTGCGTGAGTGCATGCATGCATGTGTGTACATTTGTCAATGGTTGAATTGTCTTTGTGTGGACATTTGTGAATGTGGTCGAGGTGTTGAAAAACGAAAGAAAACCCAAATGAGAGGAAGGGGAGATAATATTGGTATGGAATAATAGGTAACTTCAAAACAGCTGGAACTGAGAAACACACACACACACACACACACACACACACACACACACACACATGAGATACACAGGTTTATCGCTGTATTGAGATGTCATCACTTGTGGGAAAAACCCCTTATCAGATAGGCGGGAGCACGTGCGCCGAAGACGCACATGCGTAGAAGGGGGAGTAATTTGTGGGTTTGTCACACTGCAGTTATTTTTAGCATGGAAATCTTGTTAACCGGCAGTGTTGAAATGTTCACCGAATGAATCTTGGCGGTAAAGTTTCATCGACTGCAGATGTACTGTGAAATAACCACACTCTGTTAAGAATAGCAACACCAAGACTGGAAAGTGTGGACTAAAAATAGCTCATCTAACTTCACAATAGGGAGGACTGGGCATGTGTGTGTGTGTGTGTGTGTGTGTGTGTGTGTGTGTGTGTGTGTGTGTGTGTGTGGTGTGTGAGAGAGAGAAAGAGTGTATGTGTGTGTGTGAGAGTGTGAGAGAGAGAGAAAGAGTGTGTGTGTGTGAGAGAGAGAGAGAGAGGAGAGAGAGAAAGAGTGTATGTGTGTGTGTGTGAGTGAGAGAGAGAGAGAGAAAGAGTGTGTGTGTGTGTGTGAGAGAGAGAGAGTGTGTGTGTGTGTGTGTGTGTGTGTGTGAGAGAGGGAGAGAGTGTGTTTGTGTGTGTGTGTGAGAGGAGAGTGTGTGTGTGTGTGTGTGAGAGAGAGTGTGTGTGTGTGTGAGAGAGAGAGTGTGTGTTGTGAGAGAGAGAGAGAGAGTGTGTGTGTGTGTGTGTGAGAGAGAGGGTGTGTTTGTGTGTGTGTGTGTGTGAGAGAGAGTGTGTGTGTGTGTGAGAGAGAGAGTGTGTGTGTGTGTGTGTGGTGTGTGTGTGTGTGTGAAGTGTGTGTGTGTGTGAGAGAGAGAGAGAGAGAGTGTGTGTGTGTGTGTGAGAGAGAGAGAGAGAGTGTGTGTGTGTGTGTGTGTGTTTTGTCCTCTGTTTGCTTTCAACAATAGAAAATAATTTTGCACAAATATCACACAGAATGTAAATCATCAATGCATTCAGTCATAGAAACAAGAATTCTAGAAAAAATAATAATCAGTCGTCCAACAGACATAGAAGAAATCCCTTAAACTGTGAAAAGGTATTTCTTCAACTCCTGTGTGCAAATCATGGACACCTATGAAACACTTTCTGTTTTTTACGGCCATAAATCATGGACTGAAGCTGGCTGGTAAGAAGGAAAGAGTAAACAGCTTTGAAAAAAATATAATGTATGAAGCAATGGAATTTCCTCTCACTCTGTGCAGTCCTAAAATTACAGGACTTAGAAATAATTATAGTGATAACCAGGAAACATTACTGGCCATTGTCAAATTCTTCGTTTGTAGAATCTAGTTTCAAAGTGAGCTGACTGCAGGAAGAAACTGAAAGAGATTTTAAAAAGAAGTTAAATTAAATTAACTCCATTGGTTAATATGGACAAACAAATTTTTACAAGACAAAACACAACACGTTTCAGCCTCTTTAAGTCTTCTTCAGGCAAGATAAAACATTCAGGGCATGAAATGATGAACGAGCAATCACTTATCTTTTGCCAAATTTGAATGCCCATCTTGCATTTTAATTTGAGAAGAGAAGTGATTTCTCATTCTTCATTTTCATGTCCTAATGTTGTTTACCTTGCCTGAAGAAAACATAAGAGGTTCTTCTTCTTCTTCGTTCGCTCAGACAGGAACCCCAGATGCACTGATGAAGGCTGCCGTCCGGCGAGGTCCTCCAGAGATCCGTAGAGTTTCTCCCTCATCGGTTGGTCAGCAGGCCAGGTCTCTGCTCTCAGGTTACGGTGTACATAAGAGGTTGAAACGTATCATGTTTTGTCTTGTAATTTGTCCATGTTAGCCGGTGGAGCTACTTTAAATTCCTCTTAAAATTTGTGGAATCTATTTCAAACTGAAAAAAAAAAAAAAAAACTGCAACTTAAAGCTGGAAGAACACATGGGAGAATGCAAGCCTCTCCTGTCAGTTAATGAACTGGTTACTTCACAGTGATAGTGTTCTTTGGGCGGGCAGGGGAAGTGCAAACCAAAAGATCTATTTCCCATGAACTTTTCTTGTGTGGCTTATAAAGATCTGAAATACATGAAATGATAATGTGTATATCACTCTGCAGTTTTAATATTTCATTAATATACTACTATGCATTAAGTTATCAATTTGTAAACAGGAACACAATGGTTGGAGTGAGAAATGTCTGTAAATACTAAAAAGTTTGTGGCCTCGGGCCAGGGGGCCCTCTAGGCCCCTGGTGGGGTGCAGGGGAAACGCCCTGCTGGGGGGGGGGGGGGGGTGGGAGAGGGTCTGAGGGGTAAAGCCCCCCAGACGCTGACAAAAACTTGACATTCAAGGACAGCTTACTGCGTTCTCCTTTGCTACAAACCCTGAATTTGATACTTCTCCGTACTATAAGATACATTTATTCAGACAAAAAACAACAGAACTACAAACGTAATTCAACAGGTATTTAACTCTCACTTACAACCGAGTACAGACGGTAGCAAAAGAAAAAAATCGCCAAAACGCCAAAACGGAAACCTGTACAATACTGAAGCACTCCCACCCACGGAACAGTACATGTTATTTCATTAATTTATTTATTTTTATAAATTTATTAATATGTAAACAGAACATTACATTGTTCACGTTCAGTAAGGTGGGGAGGGGGCAGAATAGCATAGTTGGTAGAGCACCAGACTCCTGATCTTGGGATCATGGGTCAAATCTCCATGGGACTGTTTAGGCACCATGTGATTCTGTCTCCCCAGTCAACAATTGATTCTGACTCCATTGCATGAGGTCTTTCTAACAAGACGGTAAACCGCAGTTTCATGTGTGAACACATGCATAAGAAGTTGTAGATACGAAAAGTCCTTTACCCAACAGAAGCCAGCTGTACACAATGCATGCAATCTCCATGAAAAATAGAAGGAAGAGCGACTACTTTCCATCTGAATGACGTGGTAAACAAAAAGCTAGCATCAGCAGGCAGCAAATCAGTGGGCTCTACCCAGATAGGCAGCCCCATGTATGAACGAGAGTGTAAATTGTAAAACACTGAAACTGGTCTCTAACTGAAGATAAGCACTCTCTAGCCAATGTCAGTAAATGCTCAGTGGAAAATTTTAAAGTCTACAATCTTGGTGAACAGATTCTGGATATGCGTTTCATTCTTGATCTGCTCGACAGGTTTGCTACAGTTTCAATGGGTTTGTCTTTGAGCCGTATTCCATCTGTCCTATTAAAATCACTGATAGTTCATGCATAATCTAGCTGACCAACAACTGATGCTTTTAATAACATAACCTGTTGAAGCTGTGGGAATTAGGTAAGTTTGTAAATATTTTGGAGTAGAAACTATTCCTTTATTTGAAAGTGTATGGAGCATCCGTCTATATTCACTGGTTTTTTTTGTTTTTTTTACTTTGAGTTTGATTAAACCAGGCAATTTCGTAACTTTTCACTTTCACTTTCACTTCAGTTATGCTTGCTTGCTTGCTTGCGTGTGTGTGTGTGTGTGTGTGTGTGTGTGTGTGTGTGTGTGTGTGGTGTGTGTGTGGGGTGTGGTGTGTGTGTGTGACAGTGTTTGGTGTGTGTGTGTGTGTGTGTGTGGTGACAGTGTGTTGTGTGTGTGTGTGTGTGTGTATGTGTGTATGTGTGTGTGTGTGTGTGCGTTTGTGTGTGAGTGTGTGTGTGACAGTGTGTGCGTGTGTGTGTGTGTGTGTGAGTGTGTGTGTGTGTGTGAGTGTGTGTGTGTGTGTTTTGTGTGTGTGTGTGTGTGTATTTTGTGTGTGTGTGACAGTGTGTGTGTGTGTGTGTGTGTGTGTGTGCGTGTGTGTGTGAGCGTGTGTGTGTGTGTGTTCTCTCACCTTCTATGCCACTTCAGTGGCACAGCACCCACGCCACTCATTCTTCACCCCCTCCCTCCCCCAATTCACAGCCACAGCCAAGCCTATCCCTCCAAAGCCCCAGCGCCAACGATCCACAGGGAGCAGTCCAGTCCTCAAGAGGCAACCCACCAGAAGAGACACTGCACTGCTGCCCAGTCCACCACAGAGGTGTTTCCGCGGTGCCTGTCCTCGTCCAGTACACACTGCACACCAACTACTTGGCCCCTTACTGAAGAAAGCATTTGCTCAGTTGTGGATTCAACATTATGTGCCCTTTTCCACTAGATGGCTCCACCACACTGGTCCACTAGCAGCTCCATGATTTGGGTCTTCTTCAGGCGAAAGCAAATAACATTTAGGACAGTGACAAGATGAACACTTAGCTTCTCCTGTTCGTCTCCAAATCGAAAATCAAAGTTCTGTTTAACAGTGGCCCCAAACTGTTCAAACGGAGTTAAATTTCTTGAATCAAACTGGTCCAGTAAACTGTTCAAACGGAGTTAAATTTCTTGAATCAAACTGGTCCAGTAAAAGCTGCAGACGAGCAGATGCCACGACATAGCAATCAACTCCAGATCTAACCTTTCAGGCAACCATGGTGAAACATGTTCTTGTAGAGTGTTGGGACATGCATGATGTGAGACACAAGCATCTTACAGCAGACTCCATGAGAACCTTGTTCAAAGCTGTCCCACCTAATGTGATCTTTGAGTTTCTGATAGAGATCAACATTTTTCATCTGATCTGAGATTTTACAGAAGAAAGTTTTTTAACAAAATTTCCCAGTGTGTTTTAAGAAGGTGTGTTTTAAAGGATTGTGAAAACGAGCTTTTTGAATGACTTGCGAGTTGACTTCAACATGGTGGCAGCCCTGATATGGCCCATTGTGGTCGGCTGGGCTATAAGCAGCATCACCTCACCTTTCAGGCAACCATCTTATCCTATCGTTCAATGCTACCACTGACTGAGCATCCTATTTCCTGGTAAATTCTTGTAGACAAAGAACAACTAGAACAGAAGATAATGTGCTGCCTGAATAGAATGACTGAAAAATATAAGTAAAATCGGTAGCGTTACATGCGATCGTGATGTACAAAAACTGGACACAACCACCACTCCATAACAGTCATTTCCTCTCTCTCTCTCTCTCTCTCTCTCACACACACACACACACACACACACAACACACACACACACACACACACACACTCACACACACACACACACACACACACACACACACACACACACTCTCAAGAAACAAAAAAAATTAACAAACAAAAACTTAACAGTGAATTTAATTGCTTCCCATGACATGGCAGAAACAAGCACAGAAATTGTAACACGTAAATACAGTGGTATTTTGACCATTAGATTCAAATAACCTTTTTTACGTCAACTGCTCTGCAACATACATTTATTCTCTGTGTGTGTGCGTGCGTGTGTGTGTGTGTGTGTGCGCGCACACACACGCATGCTTGTGTATTATAACAGCATGAGGGCCTTCAGAGTTTCAGACCTTAGTTTATTAAAATCATATTTTCAAAAAATGTAAAAAATTAAAAAAAAAAAGAAAATAAACTGAAAACAATGTAGGCAACCACAACAAAAAATTGTCTTTAGGATGGGAACTTTCATGCTCCCATGCACTGGTTCCCTTCTGGGGCAACTGCACAAGACTAAAACAAGCATCGGCAACAGTACAGTACTGATACAAACATCAGCAACTGTACAGTACTGATACAAGCATCAGCAACTGTACACTACTCACACAAGCATCAGCAACTGTACACTACTCACACAAGCATCAGCAACTGTACACTACTCACACAAGCATCGGCAACAGTACAATACTGACACAAGCATCAGCAACTGTGCAGTAACTCACACAAGCATCAGCAACTGTACAGTACTGACACAAGCAACGGCAACTGTACACTACTAACACAAGCATCGGCAACTGTACAGTACTCACACAAGCATCAGCAACTGTACAGTACTCACACAAGCATCAGCAACTGTACAGTACTCACACAAGCATCAGCAACTGTACACTACTCACACAAGCATCAGCAACTGTACAGTACTCACACAAGCATCAGCCACTGTACACTACTGACACAAGCATCAGCCACTGTACACTACTGACACAAGCATTGGCAACTGTACAGTACTCACACAAGCATCAGCAACTGTACAGTACTCACACAAGCATCAGCAACTGTACACTACTCACACAAGCATCAGCAACTGTACAGTACTCACACAAGCATCAGCCACTGTACACTACTGACACAAGCATCGCACTGTACAGTACTGACACAAGCATCGGCAACTGTACACTACTGACACAAGCATGGGCAACTGTACAGTACTGACACAGCATCAGCAACTGTACAGTACTCACACAAGCATCAGCCACTGTACACTACTGACACAAGCATCAGCAACTGTACACTACTGACACAAGCATTGGCAACTGTACAGTACTGACACAAGCATCGGCAACTGTACACTACTCACACAAGCATCGCAACTGTACAGTACTGACACAGCATCAGCAACTGTACAGTACTACACAAGCATCGGCAACTGTACACTACTAACACAAGCATCAGCAACTGTACAGTACCAGGGCTGAGATTTAGCAAACCAGGCTAAGGAGCCAGCCGGGCTCCTAAGCTGGGAGGTTGAGGTTGCCAGAAAATTTTTCAGGTTGCCAGACCCTTTCATTGAAATGCAGTCCTATTTTAAATTGCAGCTTATGCACACGCTTATTTTTCAACAACAACAATAACACTGTTTCTGCTCATTAATTTTGGAAAACAAATTTATTTTCAGTTGTCATTGATATTGCCACCCAGGTATATCATAACTGACAAAGAAAAAGAGATCTTTTATCTTCTTCTGACTTAGTTTTTTTTTGCTGGAGGCTCAGAGACACCGGTTAAAAGCGCCACATGACCACCGACTGAACAAGTAAGCGGAAGAGCGGAAATGCAACTGTTTCGCGCGACTCTGAACCTCGGCCGGGAAAGCCCCAGCACGGCAGTGATGAAAGATGGCAGTCGGCAGGCGCGTGTTTGTTTTTACAGGGCATGTCGTTTCTGTACATGGTACAGAATCACTGGCGGTGATTTTTAGGTCGCCAGCCGGGCGAATGGTACTGTAAATTGAGTTCGCCCGACTCCAATTTTAGGGGCCATTGCGAGTTGGCGAACGTTAAAGCTCAGCCCTGCATGTACTCACACAAGCATCAGCAACAGTACACTACTAACACAAGCATCAGCAAATCTACAGTACTCACACAAGCATCAGCAACCGTACACTACTAACACAAGCATCAGCAACCGTACAGTACTAACACAAGCATCGGCAACTGTACACTACTCACACAAGCATCAGCAACCGTACACTACTAACACAAGCATCAGCAACCGTACAGTACTAACACAAGCATCAGCAACCGTACAGTACTAACACAAGCATCAGCAACTGTACAGTACTAACACAAGCATCGGCAACTGTACAGTACAACACAAGCATCGGCAACTGTACAGTACTAACACAAGCTCAGCAACCGTACAGTACTAAACACAAGCATCAGCAACTGTATAGTACTAACACAAGCATCGGCAACTGTACACTACTCACACAAGCATCAGCAACTGTACACTACTCACACAAGCATCAGCAACCGTACAGTACTAACACAACATCAGCAACTGTACAGTACTAAAACAAGCACAAGCATCGGCAAACTGTACACTACTAACACAAGCATCAGCAACTGTACACTACTCACACAAGCATCAGCAACTGTACACTACTCACACAAGCATCAGCAACTGTACACTACTCACACAAGCATCAGCAACTGTACAGTACTAACACAAGCATCGGCAACTGTACACACTAACACAAGCATCAGCAACTGTACAGTACTCACACAAGCATCGCAACTGTACACTACTCACACAAGCATCAGCAACCGTACACTACTAACACAAGCATCAGCAACCGTACAGTACTAACACAAGCATCGGCAACTGTACAGTACTAACACAAGCATCAGCAACTGTACACTACTCACACAAGCACAAGCATCAGCAACCGTTACACTACTAACACAAGCATCAGCAACCGTACACTACTAACACAAGCATCAGCAACCGTACAGTACTAACACAAGCATCAGCAACCTACAGTACTAACACAAGCATCAGCAACTGTACAGTACTAACACAAGCATCGGCAACTGTACAGTACTCACACAAGCATCGGCAACTGTACACTACTCACACAAGCATCAGCAACCGTACACTACTAACACAAGCATCAGCAAGTGTACAGTACTAACACAAGCACAAGCATCAGCAACCGTACAGTACTAACACAAGCATCAGCAACCGTACACTACTAACACAAGCATCAGCAACGTTACAGTACTAACACAAGCATCAGCAACCGTACAGTACTAACACAAGCATCAGCAACTGTACAGCACTAACACAAGCATCGGCAACTGTACAGTACTAACACAAGCATCGGCAACTGTACACTAATCACACAAGCATCAGCAAACCGTAACAGTACTAACACAAGCATCAGCAAGTGTACAGTACTAACACAAGCACAGCATCAGCAACGTACAGTACTAACACAAGCATCAGCAAGTGTACAGTACTCACACAAGCACAAGCATCGGCAACTGTACAGTACTCACACAAGCATCGGCAACTGTACAGTACTAACACAGCATCGGCAACTGTACAGTACTAACACAAGCATCGGCAACTGTACAGTACTCACACAAGCATCGGCAACTGTACACTACTAACAAGCATCAGCAACTGTACACTACTCACACAAGCATCAGCAACTGTACACTACTCACACAAGCATCAGCAACTGTACACTACTAACACAAGCATCAGCAACTGTACAGTACTCACACAAGCATCAGCAACTGTACAGTACTAACACAAGCATCGGCAACTGTACACTACTAACACAAGCATCAGCAACTGTACAGTACTCACACAAGCATCAGCAACTGTACACTACTAACACAAGCACAAGCATCAGCAACCGTACAGTACTAACACAAGCATCAGCAACCGTACAGTACTAAACACAAGCATCGGCAACTGTACAGTACTCACACAAGCATCAGCAACCGTACACTACTAACACAAGCATCAGCAAACTGTACAGTAACTAACACAAGCATCGGCAACTGTACACTACTCACACAAGCATCAGCAACCGTACACTACTAACACAAGCATCAGCAACCGTACAGTACTAACACAAGCATCAGCAACCGTACAGTACTAACACAAGCATCAGCAACTGTACAGTACTAACACAAGCATCGGCAACTGTACACTACTCACACAAGCATCAGCAACTGTACACTACTCACACAAGCATCAACAACCGTACAGTACTAACACAGGCATCGGCAACTGTACAGTACTAACACAAGCATCGGCAACTGTACAGTACTAACACAAGCATCGGCAACTGTACAGTACTAACACAAGCATCGGGAACTGTACAGTACTAACACAAGCATCGGCAACTGTACAGTACTCACACAGCATCGGCAACTGTACAGTATAACACAACCATCGGCAACTGTACACTACTAACACAAGCATCGGCAACTGTACAGTACTCACACAAGCATCGGCAACTGTACAGTACTAACACAAGCATCAGCAACCGTACAGTACTAACACAAGCATCGGCAACTGTACAGTACTCACACAAGCATTGGCAACTGTACAGCACTAACACAAGCATCGGCAACTGTACAGTTCTAACACAAGCATCGGCAACTGTACACTACTCACACAAGCATCGGCAACTGTACACTACTAACACAAGCATCAGCAACCGTACAGTACTAACACAAGCTAGGCAACTGTACAGTACTAACACAAGCATCAGCAACTGTACAGTACTCACACAAGCATCAGCAACTGTACACTACTAACACAAGCATCAGCAACCGTACAGTACTAACACAAGCATCGGCAACTGTACAGTACTAACACAAGCATCGGCAATTGTACAGTACCGACACACACACAAAAATTGGGAAGAGGGAGGCAAGGGCACCGGAACTGGTGAAGTGTTAGTGATGTTTTCAGCAGACTACAGTAACGACACAAGGTCTTCTGTAGACTTTTTTCTCATACATTAGATGCTGTATGTTGGCACGGCCACAGTGAAAGAGATCGACCAAAGCTGTACAAGGAGGTGGTTTTGATCACGGTTAGACCAAACACTGGATGATGCACCACTTCGACACTCTGATTTGGGTCAGACTGTTCAGAATGAAAATGTCAGGGTTTTTCGTGTATGGGGGAGAGGGGAGATGTCACTGTATAAGACAGTGACAGGGATATATGTATTAATATATCCCCCGTTATAACCACCCCTTTCCCCTTTTACTGAGTATGAACGCCACACAACAAACACACACACAAAAGAAAACACGGTGCACAAACAGAGGCTTTATTTGCATTCACACACGCACTTCACCCACAGAATGGCAGATGAATACACCAGACCTCTATATATATATATCCAACCACACAGGCAAAAAAAAAAAACAAACCCAAAACAATCCAACTATGTTACAATACCCGACCATAAATGCCCTCTGCATACCAGTGCAGCGTACTGCACATATACATTTATACGACCTTCCTCAGAGGCACAGATACACACCTCACCCCTAAAGGCCATACCAGAGGGGACACAGGGTGAAATCACATCACCTGGTAATCCGGGATGAAATATCAAGCAAGGTTGATACGTCATAACCCGAGATGCCCACGCAATGCTTTTCTTTCAAATGTTTCTTTATACTATTTTATGTCCGGTGTCAACCATCGGACACCAAAGCTTAACCCCAAATATCAACACCAATGTTCAGGTAACCCGCACCCAATGTCGTATTTTCAATACTTCATCCGAAGTCCCTGGCGGGTACTTGACCAGGCAAAAAAAAAAACTTCTTCCAAAAAAAACAAAACCACACACAAAAAAACAAAAACAACGGCAACAGCGTTTCCCGATATGGTTATGGAAACGTCGGTCTGCTTGACGGCGCTCTCACACTAATGCACGCCAAACACACAAAACCTTCACTGAAGGCTTGATACGATAGGAGAGGACGTTGTGACACGTCGAGAACGGCGGTTCCCTCCCTACCGGGCACCAACCACACCCGCGAGTCACACGTGATGGAATACTGCGGTGGGGCCTCAAGACGCTTGCCACCCTGAAGAGACAGATGAAGTCAGAGGAACTGCCACACCCTCGGACTGTGGAAGGGAGAATGACGTCCGACCGGAACGCATCCTGCCGGCTCGGGTGCGTCCCTACTCCGCAGAGAAGTGGGCAGGGATGACAGTGGGATGGCGGTGCCAACTTCCACCACCTGAGAGGCCAGCCCTCACGGATTTGCCGTGTAGGGGAGGTACACAAAACTCGCCGGAAACCTGTGCAAAAGGAAATGTCTTACTACCACAGAAATACAGTTATACTTATTTTTGCTTCACTAAGTAAATGGTTCTCAGTGTTTACATGTCACCACCCAAAGTGCGACAGCCAATTGGAATTTTAAATCATGACTTATACAACAGCCAACCTTGACATCAAGATTCTCTCACACCAGAAATGTTCCATTACACATTTAAACCAATTTCATTGACTCTCCACTTCCATCAACAGCCACGAACATAATTATAACCGTTCCTTCATAAAAGTGATTATACTGTCTGAGTTACATACCCACGACTTCATTTCCCATCTGGGTCTCTAAGACATGATTTAATAGGATTATAAATCATATTCACTTCAACAAACAAACTAACAATCCGTCCGTTAGTGACCCCAGTATCGGTCACAATTCAGGATCAATTACTTAGTAACATGCTTGATAGAATCAAACACATTTCAAGCAAAACCAAAATAATAGAATTGAACCTGTTATCCAAATTCTTAGCAGGCACAATCATAATCCTACAAATGTCATCGGAAATTATCAAGCGCTGGGGCAATCACCAATTACATAATCTCGACAAGGATTTCCGAACGCTGCTATACATTGTCTACTGACACCACAATGCTGCGGAAAACATCTTTGAATACTGACGCACCCCGTCGACTAAAACAACCACATACATACATATAACATCAAATGTAGGCTTCTGAGCACAATTCCCAAATATCTCATACCTTTTTATATTATCATCTGCTATTTTTTTTCCTTATTTTACAATCGTAATAACCTGTACAAGTAAATCTAACTAATACTACTACCGTATTTAACACAATCATAAATTCACCTGCAAATCTTTAATAATAATTTAAAAAAGAAAACAATTCTTATATAAATAGATCCTTAATTTTCCTTTCCGCCCATCCACCCTGGTTTAGTTCCGAGCGCAAACACCAAAAGTGAACTTCTACAAGACCTGTCTATCCGAGGTACCACCACCCGTCACCCTATCGATTAAACCTCACACACGCCCAGACACATCACAAGCAGTCTGCCCTCCGTACCTGGCCTGCACCGCGTGACAGTCCTCTTAATATAAAAGTTCCCGTCCTCCGATACCAACGTACACTCTCAAAAAATAACCAATCTTTATCAAACTTGAAACCAATATTTCTGTACACCAGCGACTACTACCCCCGTTACAACATATTTGTCTTAGCACATCAATACCGCTGTAACACATCCACCTATCTGTATCAGTGTGGAACGGAATGCACATTACTTCATTCCCATATGTACGGTTTTTCCCCCGACCTTAAGTTCAAGTATATCTCTTCTCTTCAAACTTCCGCACATTTAAATCTCCTCCTCTTAGCCAAATTCACATAAAAAAGAATCTTTGCGAATAAAAATCAATTAAAAGGAATCCTCCCGTTCCGGGAACTGAAACACAAAAGTTGATGAAACCATGATATCTACAAACAAACCAACTACACAGCCCTCCAGACTTTCCATTACTTTACACGCTCACCTTGGACAACAACAGGAACGACACACAAAGGACGACACCCTCAGTCGCCGGGACACTGCCAGACAGCCAACGCCCTGGTACGTGCAGAACCCGTCGCTGAACACCAAACACCGACAGTCAAGACGCGGACGACACACTGGACAACACCCTCAGTCGCCGGGACACTGCCAGACAGCCAACGCCCTGGTACGTGCAGAAACCCGTCACTGAACACCAACACCGACAGTCAAGACGCGGACGACACACTGGACAACACCCTCAGTCGCCGGGACACTGCCAGACAAGCCAACGCCCTGGTACGTGCAGAACCCGTCGCTGAACACCGAAACACCGACCGTCTTCTCTGGTAGCCAAACCTTCAAAAGTCGGTCGAGGGCATACCAAGACTCCTGCCCCCAACGGCAGAAAACAAACATGAGCACGAGGCCAACCAACCTTCGCGGATAACGCCTCAGTTCGTACTAACTTGCAGATACACCACGACACTCCGAGTTCACCTCGGGAAACTCACAAGACAGCACTCACATTCACGGAATTCCCCATTACACATCAAAGAACTCCAGTTTCACGAGCGTTAGTTTACACACGTAAACCTCACTATTCCGACGAGCTTGACACTCTCCTCCCTCCCCCTCCAAGAGTTAACAGGTAAGCAAATTCCCGGCAGGATTCACGCACTTCACGGTCACTGCCACCTGGCACTGGACGGGCCACACTCCACAATTGTCATTGAGGCGACTGTGTCAGTTCGTGCGTGACAATACCCTTCCCCCAAGATTTAAAGTATACCTTTAAATAAAAACCTGAAGGAACGCACGAACAAGTCCTTAGTGTTACAGCATTTGAAAAATGATAAATCCTCTCTTCCTCTACTGTTTTAAACTCTCGGCACAGACCCTTACTCCATACGACTCAAGAATCTGCAACCACATTCTCACGTCTGGAATTGCCTCCACTACAAACTGGAAGGGTTGTAGTAACAACGCCCATCGGGTGATCGACACCACTGGGCGACTTGACCCCTCCAAATACTGAAGTGGAGAATGGTCCGTCTGTAGAGTGAATTCCACCCCATAAAGGAGGGTTCAAACTTCTGAACCGCCCATACCAGAGCCAAACATTCCTTTTCCACGATGGAATAGTTGCGTTCAGCTGGATTGAGCTTTTTGCTGGCGCACACTACAGGATGGACTCCGTCGTCGTGTTCCTGACACAGCACAGCTCTATGCCCACTTCAGAGGCATCGGTCTTTAGAATGAACCGACGTTCCGGAACTGGTAAAATGGCATACAGGCGGCGTGCAGAAACAATCTTCAGCTTCTGGAACGCCTCCTCACACTCCGGATTCCAGACCACGATGCGAGGCTGATTCGTCCTTTACCTAAGGTACGCTGGCACTTTAAGCATGACCTCACATACCTGCCTATGTCACCGCACATTCCAGGCCAATAGAAGTTTGGGAATATTCTCTTCTTTGTCTTGTTTCCCCCCCAAGTGTCCAACATAGGAAATCGTGTCCGAGAGTTAACCGGTCTTCCTTAGAGACTTCAGCACACAAACCTGGTTGTTGTTCCACTCTCACTCTCGTACTTTACGTACCAGAACTCGGTCTTCCCACATGAAGGAGACCCTATTTCCGTGGGAATGGAACACTAACTTTTCCTCTGCAGCTCTTCTGGCACGTGCAAGGTTATCATCCTGTTCCTGCCCACGAATCAGCTCGTCTTTCGAGACAGCCATCACTTGCTCCTTCAAAGATAACGGTTGCGCAGGCCTGTCCTGGGCTCTGACCTGAGCACGAGTCAACACATCGACCTTAGGATGATATCCGATTGCTGACATTCTTCGAAGAGTTTGTCTCCCTGATGGGGTATACTGGGACTCTCTCAGGATGGTGCTCTCCCTCACGGCATATGTGATTCCCACCAGCACTTCCGCAACTGGATCCTCCATCACCAGAGCCTCAACCTTCCCCTCAAGTACGGCGTGTCCATGACACACAGGCCACGGGTAGTGTGCTACGACACCTGGATTCAGCCAATACAACTGTCTGAGTCCCCTGTATAGGCATCGCTCGGTACCAGCCTCGCCGCGATCACGGTCTGCGAAGCTCCTGTATCTCTGATACCACTTGCCCATGATTCTCCGACCCTCACGCTACACCTCGGACTGAAAGGTTTCCTGGAGCATGGTACACACAGCATAGAGGTAGCCTCCGAGTATACTGGCTCTCCAATACACGACACATATTGGATAGCTATACTCTCAAGATTCGGACAATTACGCTGGATGTGGCCTGGTCGCTTGCAGGCATAGCAAATCACCCCCTGCCTAGGTGCCCCTTTTGGGTGCAGCACTGATCGCTGGCTGAGCCTCTCTAAATTTACTCTCTCTCGCTGTCCCTTGGTCTCTCTCGCTGGAATTGCCCTGGTTTTTACCCCCTAGGTGCTTCGGTTTCACCTCATGAGTGTCACTTACTACAGAGGGCCTCTTCTGCTCTCTCGCCCTATCCGTCGTGCTTCTGCTATCCGAGTTGCTTCAAGGCCACTGCTTCAGCATTCTTCGGACAAGCTCGATGCACCTCCGTGACAAGTCAGGAGTAAAAGTTCCATACATCTGTTCCTCGAAAATGATATCTTTCAAGTCCTCAGCTTTGTTTTCGTCTTTCCCGGCTGCAGTACACCACAGACTGAAACAAGACTTTAGCCGGTCTAAAAACTGCTGAAATGTTTCTCCTACTTCCTTCTTCATTCCCCTGAACTTCTTCCGGTATGCCTCAGCATCTAAACGGAAATACTCTAGAAGCGCTTTCTTCACTTGGTCGAAACTTGCGAGATCAACGGCATTCAGTCGCAGAATAGCATCTCTCGTCTTCCCTCTCAAAAGAGCTATTAGTCTAGAAGACCATGAAGTTCTTTTCCAGCGCACAACGTGTGCAACCTGCTCGAAATGAGCTAAGTACATGTCCACGTCATCAATGTCTGTTAAAGGATCAATTGCTACATGGCTTGTCGCTTCCTCTTCAGCCCTCTCTCTCGCCTCCTTCAACGCTTGCTCTTTCAATCTTAGCTTTTCCTGTTTCAAGGACACGATCTCATTCGCCTGACGTTGCTTGAGATCCAGCTCTAACTTCCTTAATGTTACGTCCTCCTGGTCGACTTTCCTCCTAGCATCCGCGTCCTCTTGTCTGGTAGCCATTTCTTGGACCTCTCTCGTCTTCTGGAAAGCAATCTCATCCTCTTTCTTTTGCTTCTCTGCCAAAAGGATAGCCAACCTGGCAGGCAGCCTCCTCTTTCCTGGCAGCGGCTTCCTCTCTCCTGGCAGCAGCTTCCTCTTCCTCTCTCCTAAGCCTGGCAGCAGCTTCCTCTTCCTCTCTCCTAAGCCTGGCAGCAGCTTCCTCTTCCTCTGTCCTAAGCTTGGCAGCTAACACGGCTAACTCCTCCTGCTCCTTCCTTTCCTTCCATGACATTTCCCGAGCCACCTGCGCCCTCCAACGATTGCGTCTCACTTCTTTCTGCATCCTTTGCTACATTTGTCAGCAATGAACTGGGCCAATTCCACCTTACTCAACCCTAACTCTATCCCCAGGCGTGAGTAGTACTGAACAGCAGGACTGCTAGGCGACACAAACTTAGCAGCATCCCCCGGAGACTGTCCTAACCCTGGCTTACCAGTCGCAAAGGTACGGGACATGGGAGTACCCCTGGCTGCTTCCCAGGAGTGAAACATCCCCTTTCTCCTTGACAGACTCACCTGGACTTACGGTACCTTGAGACCTTAGCTTGCGATCGGTTCCAGACGCCATTACACAGACTATCAATTCTCTACCCAAGGAAACCAGATTAGAACCTACAAGAGAATATCCACTCTCCCCAACCGTAAAGCGAATATTTTGATCGTCCACAGGCTGAATAAATACAATTAGTACTTGGCAACCACAGTCTTTTCAAACCACCTGTCTCCAACACCCTAAACACGGTTAACTACTGAGCACATTGATGACCAACATTTGAAACATTTCATTTCAACATTTCACATCAAATATTACTGTGACCATCAACACATTCAATACTCATAAACACATATTAATGGAATATAAGAGGAACACAAACACACCATTCATACCTCGGTTGCACCAAACCGAGACAACACAAGACAACGTTACTAGGCACATTGTTACTAGGATTGCCAAGCAACCGCGCTTCCTCCCCTACTGACGGCGCGCTCCCTCCAACCACCACGCGCTACAATCACTATTCCAATATCAAGTTCCTATCCAACTAAACACACAACAGATCCCTATTTTTTTTTTTTTTTTTTTTTAAACCAAGAAATTATGTCCTAAATAATCCTAATCTGTACCCCGCATCTCCACCATATTGTCACTGTATAAGACAGTGACAGGGATATATGTATTAATATATCCCCCGTTATAACCACCCCTTTCCCCCTTTTACTGAGTATGAACGCCACACAACAAACACACACACAAAAGAAAACACGGTGCACAAACAGAAGGCTTTATTGCATTCACACACGACCACCCACAGAATGGCAGATGAAACACCAGACCTCTATATATATATCCAACCCACACAGGCAAAAAAAAAAACAAACCCCAAAACATCCAACTATGTTACCATACCCGACCATCAACGCATGGCCCCTCCTGCATACCAGTGCACGCATGTACTGCACATATACATTTAACGACCTTCCCTCAGGAGGCACAGATACACACCTCAGCCCACTAAGGCCAATACCAGAGGGGACAAGGGTGAAATCACATCACCTGGTAATCCCGGGATGAATATCAAGCAAGGTTGATACGTCATAAACCCGAGATGCCCACGCAATGCTTTTCTTTCAAATGTATTCTTTATACTAATTTTTATGTGCCGGTGTCAAACCATCGGACACAAAGCTTAACCCCCAAATATTCAACACCAATTGTTCAGGTAACCCGCACCCAATGTCGTATTTTCAATACTTCATCCGAAGTCCCTGGCGGGTACTTGACACAGGCAAAAAAAAAACTTCTTCCAAAAAAAACAAAACCACACACACACAAAAAAAAAAACAACGGCAACACAGCGTTTCCCGATATGGTTATGGAAACGTCGGTCTGCTTGACGCGCTCTCACACTAATGCACCGCCAAAACACAAAACCTTCACTGAAGCGCTTGTACGAAATAGAGAGGAACGTTGTGACACGTCGAAGAACGCGGTTCCCTCCCTACCGGCACCAACCACACCCCGAGTCCCACGCTGATGGAATACTGCGGTGGGCCCTCAAGACCCCTTGCCACCCTGAAGAGACAGATGAAGTCAGAGGAAACTGCCACACCTCGGACTGTGGAAGGAGATGACGTCCCGACCGGAACGCATCCTGCCGGCTCCGGGTGCGTCCTACTCCGGCAGAGAAGTGGGCAGGGATGACAGTGGGGATGGCGGTGCCAACTTCCACCACCTGAGAGGCCGACCCTCACGGATTTGCCGTGTAGGGGAGGTACACAAAACTCGCCGGAAACCTGTGCAAAAGGAAATGTCTTACTACCACAGAAGAATACAGTTATACTTATTTGTTGCTTCACTAAAGTAAGGTTCTCCAGTGTTACATGTCACCACCCAAAGTGCGACAGCCAATTGGAATTTTAAATCATGACTTATACAACCAGCCACCTTGACATCAAGATTCTCTCACACAGAAATGTTCCATTACACATTTAAACCAATTTCATTGACTCTCACTTCCATCAACAGCCACGAACATAATTATAACCGTTCCTTCATAAAAGTGATTATACTGTCTGAGTTACATACCCACGACTTCATTTCCATCTGGGTCTCTAAGACAATGATTTAATAGGATTATAAATTCATATTCACTTCAACAAAACAAACTAACAATCCGTCCGTTAGTGACCCCAGTATCGGTCACAATTCAGGATCAATTACTTAGTAACATGCTTGATAGAATCAAACACATTTCAAGCAAAACCAAAATAATAGAATTGAACCCGTTATCCAAATTCTTAGCAGGCACAATCATAATCCTACAAATGTCATCGGAAATTATCAAGCGCTGGGGCAATCACCAATTACATAATCTCGACAAGGATTTCCGAACGCTGCTTCATTGTTACTGACACCCACAATGCTGCGGAAAACATCTTGAATACTGACGCACCCCCGTCGACTAAAACAACCACATACATACATATATACATCAAATGTAGGCTTCTGAGGCACAATTCCCAAATATCTCATACCTTTTATTATTATCATCTGCTATTTTTTTTCCTTATTTTACAATCGTAATAACCTGTACACAAGTAATCTAACTAATACTACTACCGTATTTAACACAATCATAATTCACCTGCAAATCTTTAATAATAATTTAAAAAAGAAAACAATTCTTTATAAAATATGATCCTTAATTTTCCTTTCCGCCCATCCACCCTGGTTAGTTCCGAGCGCAAACACCAAAAGTGAACTACAAGACCTGTCTATCCGAGGTACCAACCACCCGTCACCTATCGATAAACCTCACAACGCCCAGACACATCACAAGCAGTCTGCCCTCCGTACTGGCCTGCACCGCGTGACAGTCCTCTTAATATTAAAAGTTCCGTCCTCCGATACCAACGTACACTCTCAAAAAATAACCAATCTTTATCAAACTTGAAACCAATATTTCTGTACACCAGCGACTACTACCCGTACAACATATTGTCTTGCACATCAATACCGCTGTAACACATCCACCTATCTGTATCAGTGTGGAACCGGGAATGCACATTACTTCATTCCCATAATGTACGGTTTTTCCCCCGACCTTAAGTTCAAGTTATATCTCTTCTCTTCAAACTCCGCACATTATAAGGCGAGGTTCTAACCATGGAAAAAGGCAAAAAAATCGTTTTCTGTATGATTTGAGATTTTTCCTGATTTAGTTTCCAAAAACCCTTACGAGTCTCACTATAAATATGTTTAACAGGTAACACATATAAGTATCTTTAATTTATTGTTTTTAAGGTGGGTGTGCAGGAATCGAAATGATTTTTAGCTCATAATTATGCATAAACTTCAAAAATCATATCTCGACTTCTACTGAACTTAGAAATAAAATGTAAACACGAAATGAACGTCAGAATCCCTTCCAGCTCCTTTTAAATCGACCAGATTCGTACAAAAGAAAGCATTTCATTGGTTGTTGATACAAGGGCCACAGAGCAGAGACCTAGTTCTCAGCCAATCAGAGACCGCGTTTTGAAACAGCCTTCGGCGTCTTGTCTTTGTGTCACGGAGCATTAGATGGAGAAAATCTGAGGAAGTTTCGTTTTCAATCATATTTATCACAAAGTAAACATACAGGAATCAGAAATGGCTAAAAGAAAAGCATCTTACAAGTCAAAGAAGCGTGTGCCCCACAAAAAGGAAAAAGTTTGGGGCGAGCGATAGTTCAAGTGAAAAATGGCGACGAATCTAGGCCAACATCAGCTGTTATCGAGCGGGCCGCAAACGTCTGCTACCACAAGTAGAAGCCCAACGTGTGCATCTAGCGAAAACTTTCAGATGTGGCGATGTGGAATTTGACACAGATGAAACAGCCTCGGGGTTTCGTTTTGTCGACGTGCACTGCTTTTCAGTTTGTGCAGGGACTTTGTGTCCTGACTGTAAGAAACCATTAGGTTCAAGTCGTCTGTCATCAGTGAAAGAAGAACGGACTGACCTCGCCTCTTTGTTTACATTGAGTGTGGCTGCAAGAACTCGGTGAGTTTTTCCCAAATCAAAGGGTGATAGAGTATTTGAAGTAAACAGGAGATTCCCTTTATCAGTCTTTGCAATAGGAAGGCATCAAGCACGGGAAAAAGATTTCTTGGCAACATGATTATTCCCTGTGCTTTGAACAACAAAACTTGGGCCAACCATCTAAAAGTGATCAAGGGGCTACAGAGACAGTGGCTGTTCACAGCAAAGAGGTTGCAGCGAGGAAGCTGGGCGGGCCCTATGGGGGGGTGACATAACTGTATAGGGGAGGCACATACCAGCGCAGGGATTCCAGTCAAAAAATGGAGTCGTGACTGTACTCACTGTGAATGGGAAAAAATCAAGTTATTGACTGCGAAATACTGTCAAACCACTGTGATGCTTGTAAAAAGAATGAAAAGAAGAAAGCAGCAAAAGAGTTAGAAAGGTGGAGAACTGTTCATGAAGACAAGGGGAATGGCCCAAAATCACAAGGACGCAAGCAGCATGCCCATTGCGGTGATGGTGCCCATCAAAGAGTGCCGAGGTATCCTAACAAAATGCTCTACCAGACTTTGTATGTGATCCCATTTACCCAGTGTTTTAAAACCTCTAACCCAGGACACCCTGCTGGAAAGGTGCCTTCATGGTGGAAGCCCAAAACACAAATGAAAGCTTCCACAATTTCATCTGGAAAGATGTCCAAAGACATATTTGTAGGGCGGAAAAACGACTGATCTGGCAGTTGGGGGATGCCACTTAGTATTCAATAATGGAGAGACAGGCAGGGTGGACATTTTTCATAGTCTTGGGGATGGAGCCTGGTGTGTGGACAAAGCAGTGTTTTGCTGAGCTAGAAGAAAGAGGGTGGCAGCAGGACAAATACAGGCAAGTGCAGTGATGCGTTTGTTCGACGACGGCAGGCCTGACTGCGGCAGAGAGGATCTGGGTGATAAAACTGAAGGTATTACTGGCTGGGGGGCATGAATAGCTGGTGAGTGGAAAAATATCCAAAACATACCCAAAAATGGAAAAGTCATTTTAATTGAAATTATCACTCATTATTCAGTATGCCATAAAACTTAAAACTTTAAAGACTTTTTTTCTCATAATGCGATTTTGGCCATTAATGGTCATTGTTTCCCAATATCTCAAAAAGTACTTGTCCAATTCATTTGAAATTTTCTGCACAGTTTCAGTATGCATATTGCTACATTTTGTTGGGAGGTTTTGTGAGAAAGTGGGTTAAAAGGTAATTTTGATTTCCCCATATTTTGTACCAAATTTTACCATCCATTAATGGCAAGGGTTTTTTGAATGAACTTTTTTCCTCCCAACAAACTGTTTATTATTGATCAACAATGTTTCTGTGAAATTTCTACTAATGGCGTGGTTCTCTTTGAAGAAATCAGGGAAACCCTTACACAACCGTTTTATTCTTGTTGCGATTTTCATATATATTTAAGACATTTACAGCTGAAAGTATGACTTATTTTCAGCTGAATGTACAAAAGCAAACAGCAAGGTATGAAATTTTATACATGCCAAATATTTCAAAGATTGGTAAATATTTAGAGGGTAAACCAAAATAATGAAAAAAAAGCAATTTGGGGTTTTCGATTGGTAGAACCTCGCCTTAAATCTCCCCCTCTTAGCCAAATTCACATAAAAAGAATCTTTGCGAAAAAAAATCAAAAAAAAGGGAAAATCCTCCCGTTCCGGGAACTGAACACAAAGTTGATGAAACCATGATATTACAAACAACCAAACTACACAGCCTCCAGACTTTCCATTACTTTCCCTCACCTTGGACAACAACAGGAACGACACACAAAGGACGACACCCTCGTCGCCGGGACACTGCCAGACAGGCCAACGCCCTGGTACGTGCAAGAACCCGTCGCTGAACACCAAACACCGACAGTCAAGACGCGGACGACACATGGACAACACCCTCAGTCGCCGGGACACGCAGACAGCCAACGCCTGGTACGGGCAGAACCCGTCGCTGAACACCAAACACCGACAGTCAAGACGCGGACGACACACTGGAAAAACACCCTCAGTCCCCGGGACACTGCCAGACACCCAAACGCCCTGGTACGTGCAGAACCCGTCGCTGAACACCGAAAAAACGACCGTCTTCTCTGGTAGCCAAACCTTCAAAAGTCGGTCGAGGGCATACCAAGACTCTGCCCCCAACGGCGAAACAACCATGAGCACGAGGCCAACCCAACTTCGCGGATAACGCCTCAGTTCGTACTAACTTGCAGATAACACCACGACACTCCGAGTTCACCTCGGAACCACAAGACAGCATTTCCATTCACGGAATTCCCCTACACATCAAAAACTCCAGTTTCACGAGCTTTTAGTTTACACACGTAAACCCCCACTATTCCGACGAGCTTGCCCACTCTCCTCCCTCCCCCTCCAAGAGTTAACAGGTAAGCAAATTCCCGGCAGGATTCACGCACTTCACGGTCACTCCCACCTGGCCCTGGACGGGCCACACTCCACAATTGTCATTGAGGCGCCCTTTGGGGTCAGTTGTGCGGGGACAGGAGACATGCTCTGGACCCTGACAGAATTTCAGAGCCTTTAGTTTTCCCCCTCAGGAGCTCTGATAATGCGCAGTGTTCATTTTTTGTTTGGACCTTACCTTTTACCAAGTCAACATATCCGGTTTGTATATCCTCACTGTGCATGCAGTAATCTACACTTTTACCTCAGTCAAACAAATCTGGGGCCGTACTTACATGTCATCGGTAATGGGAAGTGACCTACTTACCTCGTTGAAAGCTAAAAGGGTCTGTTACGTTACCTTAACCTTTGGTTTGCAGTGGGTGAGGGTGGGAACCTACACGAGGTTTAAGGCATGAGTTGCCCTGGGTTAGATCAAAAAAAGATGGCTGCCAACTTTGTGGTTCTTCACGACAAAGGCAACTATTGCGGAGAAACCGTTTTTTACAAGACAGAGCGAATCCACTGGACACATTCAATGATGAGAACTTCACGCAAAGTTAAGATTTCGTCCCTCCAACATCTTCCCGCTGACCCAAGACACTCTCTGAGAAGACACTGAAATTTGATTTGCACAGACTGAGACACGGAACTCTGCCCCTGCTCTTCAAGCGTGTTTGGCACTGCGCTTTTTTGCTACTGCACATTTCGAGATGTTGTTGGTGAAAAAATCGGCGTGTTCAGCAAACAACATCAAGAATTGTTAGGAGAGGTGACACTGGCCTTGTTGCGTTGCTTGCCTGTGGAAGTGAAAATGCCAGCTACGGTGAAGCAGACAGCATGCGTTCAGCAGCCATGTTGTCAAAAACATTGATGGCGACGGACATGCGCAGAAGGTTGGGGGTTATTCAAGACATAGGCAGGAGGAGGGGCTCCTCTTTTTCTGGAACCTTCACCCTTTACTTTCTAGATATTGTAGGGAGAAACCGAGACAAAACCCAGAGGATATAGCTACGAAAGCAGAATGCGCTGAACCCACAGGGTTTGTACCCAGGAGTTAATTTCGTTGTAGAAGCAAATTTTACCGACGACATACAAGTACGGCAGTGGTTTGTTTTATACTCACTGTTGTATGCAGCAATCTACCCTTTACCTCGGTCAAAACATTGATTTGTATATACTCACAGTGTATGCAGTAATCTACACTTTTTCCTCAGTCAAACACATCCAATTAGTATATACTCACTGTGTATGCAGCAATCTACACTTTTACCCCAGTCAAAACACATCCGTTTGTACATATTCACTGTGTATGCAGCAACCTACCCAGCCTTTATGGCAAAAGATGCCTTTTTTTACCAGTTCAATCAAAGACTGGTACTGGAGATGGCATGAAAAGTAATTCCCTCTCAGGGTTTCGATGGTTCATCTGGAGAACGGTCAGCCAACAATTTGTTTCCTGAATACCTTCGGACAGTGTGAGGTATATGTGGGGTGCAAGAATGTAGGGTTCCTATATGTGGGGGTGCAAGAATGTAGGGTTCCTATATGTGGGGTGCAAGAATGTAGGGGTTCTATATGTGGGGTGCAGAATGTAGGGTTCCTATTTTGTGGGGTGCAAAAATGTAGGGTTCCTATATGTGGGGTGCAAGATGTGGGGTTCCTATATGTTGGGGTGCAAGAATGTAGGGTTCCTATATGTGGGGTGCAAGAATGTAGGGGTTTTCCCATTGTGGGGTGCAAGATGTAGGGGTTCCTATATGTGGGGTGCAAGAATGTAGGGGTTCCTATATGTGGGGTGCAGAATGTAGGGGTTCCTATATGTGGGGTGCAGAAAGTAGGGGTTCCTATATGGGGGTGCAAGAATGAGGGGTTCCTATATGTGGGGTGCAGAATGTAGGGGTTCTATATGTGGGGGTGCAGAATGTAGGGGTTTTATATGTGGGGTGCAGAATGTAGGGGTCCTATATGTGGGTGAAAGAATGTAGGGGTTTTCCCATATGTGGGGTGCAAGAATGTAGGGGTTCCTATATGTGGGGTGCAAGAAAGTAGGGGTTCCTATATGTGGGGTGCAGAATGTAGGGGTTCCCCCCATCGGAAAAAAAAAAAAGTATGCAGAAAAAAGGGGGTCAATTTAGTTACCATAACTAAAATTATTGAGAGGAAGGGGGGCGGCTTCTCTCGTAGATCGTCTGAAATAAGTAAAAAGACATAGGGAAATTTACTCCAGGGTCAGTCAAGTTTTCCATAACAACAGTTATTGGGAGGAAGAGAAATGGGTTTTCTCGTAGTAAAAAGACTGAGTGATTGACTTTTGAGTCTAGAATACAAGTGGATGCAGAAGACACACGACCCAAATCCTGAAAGACAACTAAGAGCTACAAAGGCAAAGCATCAACAGCTGACCGCAGCGACTTCCCTATGACAGAGGAATGCAAGCCCACGATGCTTTGCAGTGAAGGCATATGGGAGGAATTCATCTGGAAAAAAAATCAGCAAAAAAAAAACGTCCAATTAGGATTCAGGTATCTCGACTGGTAATGGGAATAAGCAAGGAATGTTTATTTCAAAATGGCATTAAAAAAAAGGCACATAAGAAAAATAAACAAAGAACGGGAAGAACATGAAAAAATGAAAGGAAAGACAGAATGAAACAGAAAAATACACGAAATCCATACTCCATTCAAAATCTTCTGCACACTTATCCCCTTTGTAAAAAAAATCAAACTGCAACCCCCCCCACCCCCCATTTTCCACCCTTTTCTCTTTCATGCATACACAAATGTCAATTTATGAACCTCAACCACAGAAAAAAACATTATGACATGGCTAGCAAATATGCTTGGCAGTGAGAGCACATAGGGAAAAATTTTCTGTGGGGAAAACAAAGAAGAAAAAGTCATGAATGAGGCTCATGAAGACTGGCAATCACTATTCACAACCGGCAGAGAGAAAAAATATCAAAATAATTACAAATGTCCTTGAACAGGTAATTCTCCTTATAGGAAAGTCTTATATTATTTTTCAAAGTAAATCAATGATCAATATTTTCAGTGCATATTTTTTTTTTTTTTTTTTTTAGTTATGGTTTAAATTTTATACTGATTGAAAAAACTTGACTTAAAAGTTTTCAGATTATGGTTTGAATTTCATACTGACTGAAATAACTCGACTTAAAGGTCTTTGAAATAACTCCACCAATTAACATGGACAAACGAATTACAAGACAAACACGACACACTTCAACCTCTTAAGTCTTCCTCCGGCAAGACAAACAACACCCATGACAACGAAAACGAAGAACAAGCAATCACTCATCTTCTCATATTCGGCACAAGATGGGCGGAGTTTATTTTGAATACTTCTAAAACTTGTTTCAATTTCTGTCTGCAGTCACCTCATACTGCAACTAAAAATAACTTGACTTAAAAGTTCTGACAAAGCATGATCACCGACTCTTGTAGTTTCTGACGAAGTTGAGAACCAAGCGACCGTACTTGGCATTCCTGGCCAACGCGTGAACCGTCTCTAGCAGATGTAACACAGCCTCCAGCAGGTCCGAACTCGGGTCCTGCTGCTTTCCAAAGACACACTGGACCACTGTCAGCAAGTTCTCATCCAGCTGGAGGTCCCGCCTTGCACAACTTCCTGTCAAAGCGACGTGACGGAAATAATTCATGAATGGTGTAAAGAATTTATAAAAAATAAAAAAAAAGTATTTGAAAAGAAAGAAATAACAACCTATCTGTTTAACTGAAAAAATTCAGGTTGAATTAAAAATGAAGCTGGGGACTGATTAAAGAGAACAAAAAAAAAGAACAAAGCAATAAACACAGAACACTCAGGGAAAGAACGCAAACCTCAACTGTCACCAAACAGATACTAGTCTGCCCTTGAATCCATCCATATCTGCACCAAAAATCTGCTGGGTTTGTTCTTGGCCCACGTTCCATGTTTTCTGAGGTGTTTTGTTCAAGTGATCTTTCAGTTTTGTGTAGCCTTGCTGAGCATGTTGTGGATCACCCTTTGACCCGGATACACACCAACATTGAAATTGGGATCTATCTTTGACCTTCTCGCGACGCGCCATGCGATAGTGACGGCAACTCAGTTGACCCGTTCATGATGAGCCGTTCCGTGGTGACGGCAACGCTGCTGTACTCCCTGGACGTGACGGCACAACTACAAAAAAATCCCATGTTCTTTCATCTACCGTCTAGGGGATGCAGCTGCCACAAATATTTAGAACAGGGTTCTAGCTACTGGAAGGGTAAGTTTACATGCACTAGCGATGACCTTTGTGACCCCAGAGTAGTCCAACAAAGAGACCCATCTGGCACTGGGAAGGCACGTGTGGAATTTCCTGCTTCACCAACATAATCGGGCAGAAGGAGAATGACATGTGGTGTTAGAAATGGTTCAGCTAAGTGGTTGGATGAGGGGGGTTAAGGTGTACAAGTTTATCGAAAGAATCTGAGCTTGATTTATTTGCTCTGTGTATGTAATAGTTTTATACATCTCATCATCTGAAGCCAAAACAGTGAAAAGTGTTTTACTGTGTGCAAAGATTAATTTCTTTTTAAAAAAATTCACTTGGATTACACATACTGAATACATCAGGCTTTCTCTGCATCTGTTCAAAGTGAGAGCGAAGTTTTATGCCCCTTTTCTTCCTCATTTGCTGTTGTCATAAATAACCAAACAAACATAAACAAGATTGTGTTCTCATACGTTTTACTTACGTTGTTTCCGTAACTGTAGCGTTGCTATTTTACCCAAAATGTATTTAATTTTATGCTCATTACAAAGTTCGCGTTTTACCCTTTCCACTGATTATAACAATTAATTGTTAGGCTTATATTAAGAGACGTAAAAAAAATCAAAAGTGTGAAATCGCGTGTCTGCAATGGTTGTAAGCACGTGCGGTGCATGCGTCTGCAGAGAAGTGACGTTGCTCTGCCCCGCCTATCTGGACAGTATCAAGCCACATTCCATTTTCCCACATTCATCTTTCAATCAGTTCAGCAGTTTCTGCATAATCTTTGCTGCCCTCTGATCTGGGTACACGCCAAAATTGAATGTCTTTTTACGCCTCCTTCCGTCTTTCCAAACATTCCATTCAAATCAGTTCAATAATCTGTGCATAATTTCGATTAACAGATCCTCTATTCACCTTTTGATCTGGATCCACCTCACAGACCCACCTTCTTTTTTAATGGATCACACAGAGTTCATACTGGTGTCATGTTCAGTACAATCATCTCTGAAGACAAAACATGGCTACCTTCATGGTGGGATTAACAGACAATCATAGCCACACACACACACACCAAAAAAAAAACCCCGTGGTGACCTACTATGAAGTTCTGGACAAAGAATGAAGGAGATGAGTTTATCTTACACATCATATCCCATCATTTAATACGCACTTTTTTTTTTTTTCCTTTTAAAGCAATTCTGGACCTGTTTGAACAGGTTCCACTATACCATTCAAGTCCCAAATTGTCAACAACAACAAAACGTTTTCACTGAACTGAAAGCTTTACTGGTCAGGGTGTCCTTCTAACAGCCACGATTGGATAATTATTTGACCAACCTGAGAAAGAACACACGTGA
>JAFLJL010019314.1:2500-14213 GCA_018398815.1 Conus ventricosus
GTGTGTGTGTGTGTGTGTGTGTGTGTGTGTGTGTGTGTGTGTGTGTGTGTGTGTGTGTGTGTGCAGGCATGCGTGTGTATGTCTTTTTTATGAAGAATTTCTGTTTTACTGCAATATAATATTTATTAATATTATTGAATACATCGTTCTACTGTTTTACAAATTCACATTCTCTCAACATGTAACACAATTCAGCTTTTTTATTTTCATTTTTTTCATTGTGAATCAAAATAATAGTCAAAATGACTAAATATTATTTTGATTCACACAAAAAAATTCCCGTATAATTTTCAAAAGGAATTGCGCACTGTGTATATTTTTTAACTTAAAATTTCGAATAAGCTGAAGAAAAATACAACTTGCATGACATTTGCTGATGTTGCTGCTGTTACTGCTGTTACTACTATCATCAGCAATACTTCTGCCTTTAGCTAAACTGTGGGACAGCTTTATGTGACGTCATTAAAGGTGGTCACAAACTTGAGCTTCTTGTTATTTCTTCTTCTGCTATCTCTTATTCTCCCACCTCTTTTATTCCTTTTCGCATTGTCAATAAGATGAAGTTCCTTTTACTTCAACATTCGAGCATTGAAGATAAAGGAACGGATTAATGTAGTATAGCAAGACTGGAAGACCAGCACTTGATTAAGCGAAGGAGGATAATGATTGAACTGTGAGCTTTTGCAGTTCATGTCCTTTAAAAGCTTTCTGGGATGGGAGAAAACTCACAGAGAGAGAGAGAGAGAGAGAGAAGAGAGAGAGAGAGAGAGAGAGAGAGAGAGAGAGGAGAGAGAGACTCAGAACTCAGAACTCAGATGGTTTACTTCATATAAAGGCCATTGCCCCTTATGAAGGGAGTATGGGGAACATAACAACATCAATATGAGAACTATACAGAACACAAGAAAAACTGGTTGGACTACTCCGTCACGAAGTCATGACTGATCTAAGCTGAAATGCCTTGAATAAGTAAATTGAGAAGTTTCTTACTATGCTTTCATTCTGAGATGCCATTTGCAGGCTTAACCGAAACTGACAGGGATCCTTGGAAAATTTTGTCGATACATATGCGCTCTTAGACTGGATAATTTACAACAACATAAAACAAAATGAAGTTTGTCTCTTTTCCATTTTTGCATAATGGACAAGTCAAATCTATCCCAGTATATTTACTGTAACGATACCGGTGTTCTGCTATGTCTGAAATTCCCAGTCTAAATTTGGTCATTGTCAGCTTCAAGTGTTTAGCTAAATCCATTCGTAGATAACGTTTGACATCGTGTACCGAACAAAATGTCCGATACATGCTAAATCTATCACTATTTTTGACATGAAAGTCCCATTCCTCCCACCTGCATGCAATCAATCTATCTTTAAATTCACACAGAAATGATTTATCATTTTACACTCTTTGGTTTATCCAAACGTAGCCATATCCAAATTGATATATTTGCAACGGACATTTGAAGCCAATTTCTTTTGTCTCTTGCATCTAGGTCGTGTAACATCATATAGGCTTTCCGAGGTAATCTGTGATCATTCATTTTGTGAATTTAAACCCAGTATCGGATACAGTTTAACACAGAATTCAAAGAGATAGGATATCTATTGGAGAGAGAGAGAGAGAGAGAGGAGAGAGACGAGAGAGAGAGAGAGAAGAGAGAAGAGAGGAGAGGGGGGGGGAGGAGGGAGACAGACAGACAGACAGACAGACAGACAGAGAGAGAGAGACGGAGACAGACAGACAGACCGACCGACAGACAGACAGACAGACAGACAGAGACATACTGATAGATAGACAGACAAACAGACTGAGAAGTAAGAGAAAGTAACAGCAGGAGGGGTAGGGGGAGTAGTAGAAAAGGATCTAGTTGCAAAGTGAGACGACTGCAGGCGGAAATCTAAAACAAATCTTAAATAATGTTAGCGAACCGCCAAGAAAAACGTGGACAAACGAGTCATTAGACAAAACATGACGCGTTTCGGCCTCTTAGGCCTTCTTCAGGCAAGACACAAACAAACAGGACAATGAAATTGACCGTGTTGGTCACTTAGCTTTGATCTCTTCAGCGCAAAGGGAGGCGTTGAATGAAAACGAGGCTGTTAGAAGGAGATAATGTGTGAGGACTCAAAGTGTACAGAAAAAAAATAGTAACAATGTAACAGCTACCATCGTCGATGTCATGTTGTTTTATAGTTTAGCACACCTCGGAGGGTCACACCTCGAAAGAACGTAGTAAAACAGCTGTGTGAACATGCATCAAAATGGATTAAAATCTTTCTTCTTACATCCTTATTTCTAATGAAAAAAAAAATCATATCTTTCAAGAAGTAAAAAAGATAAAATCACATCCTATGGAATATCTCACGATACTGATTTAGCAAAGTATGAATTATTTCATAAGCAGTTTACAAAGTACACAGTTTAGTAAAACTTTCTCACATGTTTTGGATGTTTGCAGCAGATTTGTGGAAAAAGATTTCTTACTCTTGCCCTTTAAAAGAATGATGTTAAATTTTAAATTTCATCACCCACTTTGTTAGAAGTGACATATGGCATTGTAAGAGTTCTCTTTTGTTCTTTGAGATCTCAAATATGTCAGAATCAATCAAGAACGTCAGGAATATTGACGAGGGAGCGCGAGCAGGGGCGCTCAGGGATTGCATCTGAAGTAAGAATGCAGCATAGGTGAACGCCCCCACCCACCACCCCCACACCTCCCAACCTCAACCCCTTGGTCGTTTTGTGGGGTTGTTTGCGTATTTTTGTTCTTTCTTGTGATAGGATTATTGAGGAGTTATTCATCACAAAGATAACAACACCCATTAGTTTTTTTTCTCTTTGATTTCCTTACATTCTATCGACAGTTCATCGTAATCTTTGCTTTCCCTTATCTTCTAGTCCTTCCACTATCCCTTCCACCCTCCCTCTGTGTGTGTGTGAGTGAGTGAGTGTGTGTGTGTGTGTGTGTGTGTGTGTGTGTGTGTGTGTGTGTGTGTGTGTGGTGGTGTGTGTGTGTGTGTGTTGCGGCGTGGTGGTGCCTGCGTGCCTGCTGCGTGCTGTGGGTGTGTGTGTGTGTGTGTGTGTGTTTAATGCGGATTTTTTTACAGGTAAGATTTTAATGATATTGGAGAATATTTAGACTGGTTTACGATTCGTATGTTTTGTATCGAACGGATGAAAGTTAATATTTTTTTAATTCACAAACGCTTTTACCAATAATTTTTGAAAGAATAGGCATGTTAATTTTGAAATTTAAAAAGGTATGCTTTAATTGTATTAAGAATCAAAATATCACATTGCAAAATTGTTGTCTTTGTTAGCTTCTCATATTATTTTAAAAAACCCAAAAAATATTAACGCTTTCGCTGGGGGGGGAAGGGTTTTGATCTGACGTAAAAAAGTGATCACTGGTTTCCCATTTCCCCGCTTTTCTTTTCTGCTGTTTTTTCCCCAGCTGTTATGTTTCTTGCCCGTTGTAAAAGAGGGTGAATTTGTTTGCAACATATAATAGTGTCAGAAGATGAGGGGAAGGACGCCCGGATAAATAGACAAGGATGGGAGACGAGTTGACAAGAAAAAATGAACAGATGGACAATCGCTCTTTGCCTTTAAATTCCTTTGAAAGCTTTTTTCCCAGTGAGTGAAACCCTTTGCCGTTGGTTGGGGTTGGTGTTCTTTGCCCCGGAGGCAATGTGGGGGGAGATTGTTTCCTGGTAGGGCCCCCCAACCCAGACAGGTAAAAGGGGTTTTAGAGACCAGACAAAGGCACTAAAAAACTGGCCTCCAGGTTGGGGGTTTGAATTGGGTAAAACCCGGTCCTAGAAAACAAACATTGTTACAGAAAGCAATGAATTTCCGAGAATAGCAGGGTTTTGGGGGAAGAGTTCTCTCTAGCAGAGCCATGGCGGAGTGGTAAAAACCCTTCGGGAAAGCCAGTGCGCCGAAACTTTCTGCGACCAAAGCAAGCCAGGATAGGGACCTGGAACATCAAAACCCCTTCGAGACTGGAAAAAAACAGCCAAGGAGTAGTGAGATGCACGGGTCAATTAAAGATCCTTGCCTGTGCGGACTAGATGGACAGGAAAGGAAAGAACAAGGCTGACAAGTGGAGACCCCATCACTACTCGGACGAGAAGAACCCCGCCAACACACATGGAGTAGCGCTGTGATGCACCGAGGCGACGCGAGCATGCTGTCTGGGAACCAGTGTCCCCAAGGATCCTCACTGCAAGATTAATTAAAAGGGCGGGAAAACCCATTTAAGTGCTACGCCCAAACGTGCAGCCCAGGGGAAAAGGAGGGAATTCTAAAATCAACTCCAAAAGGGGGTAGAGTGCCAAAGAGGACTTAAAGCCCTATGGGAGTCTCATCCCAAAAGTGGGAACGGACAACAAGGGCAGAGAGCGATTATGGGAAATACAGGGAAACAGGAATAAAAAAATGAAAATGGAGACTGTTTGGGGAAAATTCTTGTTTTCAAGACATGGTATCGGAGGCCTGTTTTCCCCCCAAAAAAAATTAAAAGATGATTGGAATTCACTGTGGGAAGCCCCAAAACCAAATCGACCACATTACCATCGGGAAAATGGGAGAAGTTTAATGAGTGAGAGTGAAACGAGGAGCGGGGAGCCATGCCCAAAACCCTTGTGATAGCTGTGCTAAAGACCAAATTGAAGTCAAAGCCAAGCGGGCCCGTTTTATCAATAAGTAAATGTAACATTTAAAGGAGAGAGAAACCCACGAGGGGTTAAAACGGGAAACTGAGAAAAAGTTCGCGTATTGCCCAACTTGCTAAAGAAACAATCGAAGCCCCTGGTGTGACTGAGGGAGGTTGGCAGACGAATGACACAAGTGTTGGGAAAAAGAAGCGAAAAAAACACAAAGAATGGCTGACAGTGGAACATGGCCCCTCACACAGAGGGGCCCCAAAAAGGGCCCGATAACCAGACCAACCAAGCCAAGACAAAAGCAAGAGTTACAGGAAAATATGGGGTCAACCCGCCAAGTCAAGAAAAAGTGTAGAAAGAAAAGAAAAAATTCTCCAGAGTCACAAAAGAGGCAAAACAGCGGCAGGAAGAAAAAACATAAAAAAGGTGATGGATTCCCAAACACTTTCGGGAAAGACAGAACCCCCAGTGCGGTCAAAGAAAAGGGGGGAAAACACCATCGCAGGAAAAGTGGCAGAGAGAAGGTGGGAGAGCATTTAAAGAGACATGAAAGACCTCACCACCTGCCCCCCCAGACATTCACCCCCAAACCCCAGTTTGGAATAAACACAGGCCCCCAAACCAAGACGGAAGTTCCCAAACCATCAGTCACTGAAGTGGGAAAAGCGGGGCCCAGAGGGAAATTCCCCCTGAAGCCTGAAAGCAGACATCCAGACTAAACAGAGATGCGACCCACCCTAAGCAAGATTGGGAGAGGAAGATCCCAGAAGAGGGAAAAAGAGGCACCTGGTAAAGTGCCGAAAAAAGGGGCCTGTATCTGTAAAAAACTGGAGAGGGATTAGTTGTGTCCACCCCGGGGAAGGTGTGCCCAAAAAATCTGTAGAGAGAAAAAGCCCGCCTGAAAGACCTCCCCCCAGAAAAAGGGGATTTCGCCAAGACAGATTGAACGGGCCCAAAATTTGCCCCAGAGAATTATCATCGGCAGTCTTGGAGTGGCAGCCCCCCTTGTAGGTATTTGTAGTTTCCAGAAGGCTTTGACGATGCAGGATCCCATCTGGAAACTCATGCCCACTATGGCTTAAAGTTTGTTCCCATCATCCAGAAAAATCTAGAGGATGCCAAAGCGGGTGTACGAGGGGAAGCTAACAAACCCCTTCACGTAAAAACCGGGTCGTCAGGGTGTTACTATCGCCAACAATTTTTGATGGTGTTGATGGAAAATGCGGCAGTTCGGGCAAGGGGAAAAAATCCAGTGGATTTCACCAAGAACTAAAACCCTGACTTCCCGAGACATCACCCCTTCTGCCCCAAAAACGGAAAAGGAGCAAAAGAGAAGTGTGCGGGTAGCAGAAGAAGAGGAAAAAAGGCCCCCAAAATAACTAAGAAAACAAAAGCCTGAGAGTAACAACCAGAACGAGACCCATACGACTCAAAGGAAGCTATTGAGTGAAAGTTTGTTATCGGCAGTTGGGTCAGCAAGATGGGGGTACGATGAGGTATCAAGAGTCGCAAAATAAACCCAGGCAACCTTTTTCTACGTCGGCCCATTGGAATTTGCCCCTATCATAAAAAAGATCAGAATCTTTAACCAAAAGTGAAATGTCCTTCTGTATGGTTTGAAAAAGTGGCGAAAAAAAAGACAAAAAACCCCCCAAACTCCAAAAATTTTTCAAAAAAGATGCTGCGAAACTTGTGAACATCAGATGGCCGATGTTATTGCCAACGGAATTGGAAAAAGACCACAAATTCAATAGAAATAGAAAATTTAGAAAAAAAAAAGGAAGTGGGGATGGATTTGGCCCCACCTCAGAAAGTTCCCTCCCAAATCACAAGCAAGCCTTAATGGAACCCTCAGGGCAAAGAAGAGTGGGAAGAAAGACGACATGGCGAAGGAGTACTGAGCGGAAGTGAAGGCCCGGAATGAGTGGGCCAAATGAAGAAAATCTCCCAAACGGTCCCCTGGAAGAGTGTGGTTCGGGGTATGTTCCCCGGGAATTCAAGGATAAGTCAAGTCAGAAAACTTTTGAGAGGAGAAACTTAGAGAGAGAGGAGAAAGAGAAGGCAACGACAGAGCAGACAGAGGAGGCAGACGTCGTGAGCGCGCGCGCACACCCCCACAACCATCACACCAACAAACACACACACAAAACAACCCCCCAAAACAACACCTCTCCTTCTCTCTTCCTCCTCTCTCTTTCTCTTTTCTCTCTCGCCTCTCTCTCTCTTCTCTCTTCTCTCTTTTCTTCTTTGTTCTCCCCCTTTTGCAGCATCACGAACAACATGCAAAAAAACCCAACCCCCCCAACCCCCCAACAAAACAAAGGGAGCACACACAAAACAAACAAAACACAACCCCACACAACCCCCACAACCACACCCCCAACAAAACAAACACAGCTTGCACGGCAACACACCCCACAAACACACACAAACAACACACACCCATGCAGACAAAAAAAGCCGACACCAACACAACCACAACCACAACAACAACAAACAACAAAAACCCACAAACAACCACCACACCCCAACCACCCACAAACCCCACATGACAAGCACGCAAAACCCCACGCATGAAGACGCACGCAACTGGGTGGATGATATCCTGTCTTTTGTCGTTATGGGGGAATACCACAAAATTACTATTCCTTTTTCTTTCTCTTCACTCTCCCGGGGATCTAAACTGCATTGCGACAAAAAAACATGTTAACAAACCCAGTATATAAACCTTGTGTATATGAAAAGTTTTTTAAAAACAAGAATATATCAAGCGAATTCAAAAATTTTTTACCCAAACCTGTGAAAATCGAAAAAACTGGAGAAAATGGCGTGCCTAATGATGTGAACGGAATAGCTGTTTCCCAAAAAGACTATAAAGTCAGGGGAAAAAGGGAGATAGATAGAGAGGAAAGAGAGAGAGAGAGAGAGGGGGGGGGGGAGGACAGACAGACGACAGAGCAGACATAAAAACGAAAGCGAGGGGGTGGGGGGGACACACACACACACACAACACACACAACACACACACAAACACACCCCATCACACCAAAACCCACACCACAACAACCCCCACCACACACACACACACACAAAACCACACACCACGCACGCACGTCGGCGCACGCACGCCGCGACCGCCGATGCATGCACGAGCCGCCGTGCGCACCCGACAAAACACACACACCAACACACCCCACCACGCACGCAGAGCCGCACGCACCCAAAAAAAAGCACGCCGCACGACGCACGCACACCACACACAGATGAGTGGGAGAAAAGGTAGGGGGGGTTGGGAAATGGGAAACAAAAAATAGCAAAATTCTATAAAAAGTAGTGTAGGGTTTTGTTTGGGTGTTTTTAGCTCTATGTTTGGGGTATGGTGCTTTTCTTTTTTTGATCACAGTTGGAAAACTGCAAAATGCGTTTTATTCTTCTTCTGTTTTCATTCACAAGCCAGGAAACACATCGTATAGAATTAAGATGAAGAAAAAACTGCTTAGGAAAACATAATACATAAATTTATACTACGTACATACAATCATGCGTCAAATTAAAATGTTTGTAAAACGTACCCCTGTGAATGTAAAAAAAAAAAAAAGATTATAGAGACAAAGAAAGTCTAAGTGACATGAAAGAATCGCCCCGTTTTGCCCAACTGCGCTCAAATCGAACAGAGAGACGAAGAAGGCAAGAGACAGGCCTGTCTTGAGAGAGGAGTAGAGAGAGAGAGGAGAGGTGAAGAGGGGGAGAGAGAGAGAGAGAGAGAGGGAGGAAAAGAGAAGGGGGAGAGAGAGAGGGAAAAGGGTTTCGAGAAAAGGGGAGGGGGAAAACGCAGCACCAGCTACACACAGCACAGACATACAAAACACAACAACATTTCACACACACTTATCATAGATACACGACACCCCCCCAAAACCAAAAACACAACACCCACACAAAACACACACATACTAACTACTACATACCTAACTACATACACTCACGCGCGCACACAAACAACACAACCCAACACACAACAAACCCCATACACTCATACATAACACATACATACACTACCTACACAACCCCAAAACAACACAAACAAACAACACGCAGACGCACGCACGCCGTCACACCCCAAACCCCCACACTACACTATACACACACACAACACACACACCACCACAACACCCACACAAAACAAACAACTACACACCGCACTCCCCAGGGGGCCCGCGGCGCGCGCGCAGCAGCCAAAAACGACCAGGCGTGGAGAGAGAGAGAGAGAGGGAGAAAAGGGGGAGAGGGGGAGAGAGGAGAGGGGGAGAGAGGGGGGTAGCATGGGTGGAGGGGGCTGAATAAACGAGTATTTTGCAGGCGACGCACTGTCTTGAAGTGGTTTTAAATGAGAGATGTCAACGGTCAGTTGTTTTACCGATTGAACCCGTCGAGGCTTTTTTTTTTGTTCTCCCCGCGGAATGTCCCTTACCGGATTCTCCCGTTGACCCCATCAACGTGTTTGGAACACGGGGTTATAAAGGGATGATGAATAAACATACTGTGGCTGTGGGTGACGGATGGAATACCCCTCTCCAGCAAGCCGTAAAAGATGGGTGGGGTGGGGGGTGGGGGTGGGGGGGGGTGGGGTGGGGGGGGGGGGGTGGGGGGTGGGGGGGGGTGGGGGTGGGGGGGTGGGGGTGGGGGTGGGGGGGGGTGGGGTGGGGGGGGGGGTGGGGGGGGGTGGGGAGGGGGGGGTGGGGGGGGGTGGGGGGGGGGGGGGTGGGGTGGGGGGGGGTGGGGGTGGGGGTGGGGGGGGGTGGGGTGGGGTGGGGGTGGGGGGGGGTGGGGTGGGGGTGGGGGTGGGGGTGGGGGTGGGGTGGGGGTGGGGTGGGGGTGGGGGTGGGGGTGGGGGTGGGGTGGGGGGTGTTGGCGGAAGAAGGGAGGGTGCACAGGTTGTGAGGGGAGGGGGAGGGTGGGGGTGGAAGAAGACACAACGAGAGTTGACGGAAATGATGGGGTATGTCTGCATAGCTAGGTGATTGTGTGTGTGTGTGTGTGTGTGTGTGTGTGTGTGTGTGTGTGTGTGTGTGTGTGTGTGTGTGTGTGTGATTGAGGACATGACACATACTCTGACTCTCTTTCTTTCAGTCATGTGTGTGTGTGTGTGTGTGTGTGTGTGTGTGTGTGTGTGTGTGTGTGTGTGTGTGTGTGTGTGTGTGTGTGTGATTGTGTGTGTGTGTGTGGAGGGGGGGGAGGAGGAGGAAGGAGACAAAACTAATTAGAAGAGGGAAATGATGGGGTAGGCACTTGGATGAGGAGAATAATATGTATTGGTAATTTTTCTGGAGCTACTCTCTGTTGTCTCTTCTACAGACATAAAAGATATCTGTCACTGTCAAGGTAAGAACCTTTAGGAGTTAGATGCCATGACAAGAACTCATCTGTCGACGGCAGTGCGTGTCGTATGCGATACTCATCTGTCAGTGATTTCTGCGTGTGCATATGTCTTTTGTTCCACAGTATCTCTACATCAACCGGCCAGTGATGCTGACTTTGATTTCCTGACAAAGGTTACATTGTGAATATATGAGGTCATGAGACTGGTCACAGTTGTTAACATTGTAAATTGTTGAAGTTGTTTTCAAGGTGAGAGAAAAGCGCTCACAGGCAAATCAGTCATGCGTCCAAGATTAATACGTGTTCTAAAACCTCACTCATCATTGTATCCAATTAAGCACCAACATACTAGATTTCCCATGCAAAGTTTCAGCATTTGTGCCAGCGTGATTCTTTACATAACTTTGGATTTTTTTTTCCACTCTGTTTCATTACGTGAATATCTATCTCTCCAAAAATCCAACCGGAAAGTAGTGAATGAAGTTATAAGAAGTGAAGGGAGCCGAAATTCGAATTCTGTACAACTTAGCAACTGAGACTGTTTTCTATTGTCCCTCCTTACATGTCTTCTTAGCTGCACTACTCTCACGCTGCTCTGTCTGACATTACCTTACACAACCACACCCATGACCACTCTCTCAATGACCCTAAACTAGCAGAACACCGGGAGCTATCAGTCAATGTAACAGCCTGCATTCTATCACAGCTAATATTATATGGTGTCAGCTTCATGTACAATCACGCTGGAAACTGACATAAGATAAGATCTGGGGAAAAAACCGCTACAGTTGTGTTATCAGTAATGTAAGCTTAACAGATGCCATTGTTCATTAGTGCTGCGAATATACTTTCAGCTGGACAGGGAGGTCTCTCATGTAAAGTCTGTCATCTGAATAATATCTTACCTTTAGTTCTAGTCTAATATCACCATTGTTGTGAAGAGACTCTAAATTAAATCAATCCAAATTACCTTTAGTTCTATTCGAGATTCGCCAGCATCACATACAAACACATCCTTAACTAGTCCCCTCGACCAATGTTGTTCCAGCTGAGTGATTTACAATGTGAGCTGAGTATGTGTTATAATTCTGCTTTTGGTTGAATGTGTGTGTGTGTGTGTGTGTGTGTGTGTGTGTGTGTGTGTGTGTGTGTGTGTGTGTGTCTGTCTGTCTGTCTGTCTGTCTGTCTGTCTGTCTGTCTGTCTGTCTGTCTGTCTGTGTGTGTGTGTGTGTGTGTGTGTGTGTGTGTGTGTGTGTGTGTGTGTGTGTTGTTGTTGTTGTTGTATGTTTTTTGTTTTGTTTTTTGTTTGTTTTTGTTTTTGTTTCTTGTTTGTCTTGTTTTGTAGTGATATCATGATAAGCACAATGTGTAAAGTGATGGATGTGTCTTTTGAGCACAGAGTTTCCAACACAGAAAAGCTTGGCAGAGCAGAATTATAAACACTAAACAGGTACGGTAACTCTCGCTCCCACAAAACATATTCAGTTCTCCAAAGGAATGCTGCTTGCGACACCAATCGTCTAACAGACATGACAGCACAGAGCACACAGAACAAACAAGGAAACATCCACAAAAGGATGCTCCAAGCTTGCCGATGTACCATATATGTATAGAAAACAGCAGACTTGCCTGGTAGTGAGGCAGTCCTCATGAAGACTGTCAA
>JAFLJL010019314.1:14313-21813 GCA_018398815.1 Conus ventricosus
CCTCGGGTGATGTCGATGGAGGAAGGACTAGCGCACAGCCCAAACACACTCACAGCTTGCTTACAATCTCATTCATATTTATGCATTCGTCACATCAAACCACTAGTAAAGTCTATAACTTTACTACACATGATCATAGAACGAAACATCAATGCATATGGAATCAAATGAAATAAAACATTCTCTCTTTCCTGAACTTCACAAAATCATTTATCTAAAACATCATTAACTAACCCGGGTATAAATAGATTTCTACTTTACCTGGCCAGGTGATCTTAACTATTCACGAATCACTGTCTCTTTTTCTTTTCCTTTTTTTTTTCTTTTCACTGTCACTTTCACAACACGGCACAACTGCTGGCACTGGTGTTGGTCTGCTGGGACTGGCGTTGGTCTGGTTGGACTGCCGATGAAAGTGGCGCTGGCCAAGTATGAGGTCGAACCCCGGTTCAGATGGAACAGTGACTATCAACATCGATCTGTTCTCCTTTCTTTCTTCCTGCATTAACGCATTGCACTCTCTCTCTCTCTCCTAGTCTGCCCTATTAAATGGACATGGTTGCTTTTCTTTTCCTTTTCTTTTCTTTCTTTTTCTCTTCATTAGTTAGCAACTCTCTCTTTCCACATCTCTCTTTAGTCCTCCCTTTGCAGACTATATCTGGTGCTAATGCTCAAACTTCACTCCTCTCATCTCTCTGCCTTTCTCCTGCAGAGACTACACCCCAGAACCTCTCTCTCTCTCTCTGTGTCTCTCTGTTCGTTCTCCCCCTCCTCTCTTCATCTCTCTGCCTTTTTCTTGCAGAGACTTACACCCAGAACCTCCTCATCTCTCTCTCCCTGTTCTGTCTTCTCCTCCTCTCTTCATCTCTCTGCCTTTTTCTCTCGTGCAGAGACTACACCCAGAACCCCCTCATCTCTCTCTCCCGGTTCGTTCTCTTCGTTCTCCCCTCTCTCTCACTAAAGCATTATTTTTAGGGCCCTCACTCCGTGCCCCAAGGGGCCTTACCATTGGTCAGTTTTTTCCGCCTATACCCGAAGTTTTTTCCCCCTTTTAAATTCCATTGGATATTCAAATCATACATTTCAGCCTACAGCCTTACTCTCTTTTGGTTAAATTTGGGTCATTTAATTGATTAGCTAGATTTCACCCCCCCCCCACACATTTCCCTTTCCCCCTCCCCCTTTTCCCTGTTTTTAAACCTGGGGGACTTTTCCGACAAACCCTGGGCGGGTTCCCAAAATTGGTTTGATGAGCTGACCCAGCACACGACTCGCCCTCGCTAGACATGAGGCGTCGGAAAAAGGGGGGCTGCTTGGGTCCGTCTGGGCCGGACAGACCGTCTCTTTGGGGGACCTCTCCCCAAAGCTTTTTTGGTGGATCCAAAACCATGGGCCCGTCTATTGGGGGCCCGAATATTTAAAGTTAGGCTTATGTCCAAAAAACCGGGAAACCACGATTTTGGTTGTTCTTTTTTTGACCTTTGAAATTTTCCCCCCCTTGCAAAAAAATATCACCCCCTTTTTTCAAAAACCCATGGTAACAAAAAAAACAAAAACCCGAATTTGCGGGACACACAGCTACCTTTGCAAAGTTTAAAAAAAAATACTTTACAACCAAGGGTTAAAAATTATAAAATATATCTTTTGGTTTTCCCAAACCCCAAATGATTACTTTGGACGGCGCCCCTTGCTTTAATTTCAATTCATTTTAAACGCCTCTGTGCGAAACCCTAGGGAAATTCCCCCCTTACCTGGGGATTTGCCTTATCTTTTTCTTTCAAAAATTTTTTGAAAAGCACAATATAATAGATCACGATCCATGACACTTCACGGGGGGAATTTCCCTTTCCTCACTTATTGCAAATAATGCATCACTCCCAAAAGCGACTGTTTCCCAAGCATAACTACCACCACATGAACAAGTCTCACAAGAAAATATGAACAAGTCTCACAAAAAAAATTTTGACCAAAGCCAACTGGGAAGGGCCCCTTTACCCCAATAAAACAAAACCTGTAATCAACTTTTTTATCAACAAAGAACCCCGGTTTTGACTGATTTTCCCCCGAGTTCACTTCTTCTCCCCCTTTTCCCCTTTTTGGGCTGCTTTGGTCACCTCCGAAAAACAAAACCTGGGAACCCCTACTGCCCTACCCCTTCAACAGGACCCACCCCCGGGATAAATTTCGGGAAAATTTTGGCAACAAATTTTCCCTTCTTCTGCGGGTCTCTTTAAACTTTTCAATGATTGTTTGCTGCCCCTTAGGGGCTAGTCTCCGCGGGAATATTTCTGCGGAAAAAATTTCCAGGGAAAAATTTTTTGGGTTTTCCCCTTTCACCCAATTCGGAAATTTCCCCACCGACCTTTTCAGTGATGGGGAATGGCCCTTTCCAAGGCATCAGCAGCTTGTTTGAACCCGGGGAAGCAGTACCAGGATTTGGGATCTCCCACCTTGGGGGATTGCTTCCTCACCTTTCCCGTTCTATTTGCTTTTTCTGACCGACCCTTTCCCCTGCAAACCTTCCCTTGCCCAAACCCTTTCATGTCTCATACCCTTTCCTACCTTTGGGAAAAGGCGAGATTGGGCCCCTCAGATCAAAAAAGCCACTCTCTGAATGGGTTTTGTCAATTTTTAAAAGGGGGGTGTTTAAGAGGTTTCCTTCTCTTCCCCCCTTTTGTGGCGGGTCTTTGACACACATCGCATGACATCAGAAACCCTTTTAAAGCTGGGCCCTTGCCCGGGCCAAAAGAAATCACCCAAAAATTCGGTCAGCTTTTTTTTTCTGGGGCCGGAGATGACCCGCCCGGGGCGAACCCCGTGACCCAAATGCATGGGCAGTAAAACACCCATAACCCTTTGGGACCTCTAACTGAGTGGTCACCCTTTCCTGTCTTCCCCTGGTTAAAACCCCTCGGTTTCAAAAAGCCCGGGGCCTTTTACAAGAAAATTTTTGTTCACCTCCCCAAACCTCCTGTTTCTCTCAACCCCTTTTCCAACTCCCAAGACTTCACGAGCCCAAGGTCTTGTTTCCTGCGCTGGCCCCTAAAATCCCCTCAGGCGACACTTTTATGCCTGATTCCCTTTCCGGAACGACAACGGTTTTATCACCTTTTTCCCCCTTCTTGCTCCGTGTTTGAAAATGCTGCCCCTGTAGCAGTCCAACTCGGATCCCCTGGATCCCTTTCACCCGGGTTTTTCCCATGGGTAAAAACATGAAAGGGGGTTTTTCCCTCAAACCAAAGCGACAACTCGCCTGAAAAAAGTAAGGGGTACTACTTCTTTCTTAAACAAAAAGGAAAAATCCCTCCAAAATGCCATGATTAGAGTACAGGCGGGTTTTGCCCTGTCAAATCCCCCCTTTTTCGAAAACCCGGTTGGGTTTGTACTACACCGCATGAACAAACCCGTGTCCCCGAACACTTTCCCCCCTTGTGGCCCAAACCACCCCTTTTTTCCTGGGAACGAAAAACCCCTCAGGCCCAAAAGGCCCCCCCTCCCGACACTGATGCTGTCCCGTGCTAGCCATTTGGGGTGCACTCCCCCCTCTTCAGAATGAACCCTTTTGGGTTTCCCCTGCCGGTCGTTTCCCTTGACGACCCTTATCCAAACCCCTTGCAAGGCTCCGCCTTTTGGAACCCCTCATGCGACAATCCCTCGCCACATGTCCCTTTTTGTGACAAATGAAAAACCTTTAATTTTCCCTTTGCCCTTTTCCTTTTTGCCCCCCCCACTGGGTTTGCCCGACTGTGCAGAAAACTCCCCTATTTTCCTTGCAAAAATTCCACCTGTTTCTTGCACCTGTTTTCCTGCACCTTTGTGGGCCCCAACGTGCCTCTCTATACACCTCTTCGAACTTCAACAATCCCCTGCTGTTTTTCTGGCTGTCCTCTTTTTAAATGTTGGTTTAAATCAGGGGCCCCAAACCCGACAAAAACTGTTCCCTTCCCAAACCCGCTCTTTAAACAGCGAACTCCTTTTTTGTACCACCAACCTAATTGTTGTTCAATAGGGGGGGTTCTTTTTCCGCCATTATATCTCTTTTTTTTTTTGGGGGGGGGGCCCAAAATTTATTACTACGACAGCCCAAAATGGGGGTTTTCCGACACAGTGACGGGAAATAGCACAAACCTATGAATGAAAAATATTAGCTTGGGACAACGTAATTAAGGGGCTTTATAAGACGCCCCCCGGGCCCCCACCCAACTATGAGAGCGAATTATAGGGGAATTTTGTGCCCAAAAGAGTACTTTGGGGGTGAAATTTCCAAGCCCAGTTTAAAAAACTATCTTGGAAGCAAAGCCCGCCTAAATTTTAAAAAATCTTGGGAACTTAAAAGTAAGGGCAAACCCCCTTGGGGCCCTTTGGATTTCAATTTCTTGGGAATTTCCCCCCAGCTTCCTCCGGGGAAAGGGGGGGGAACAATTTTAATAAAATGGGCCAGAATATCCTGGCAGGTCGCCAAAAAAATTGTAACCTCGGGTGATGTCGATGGAGGAAGGACTAGCGCACAGCCCAAACACACTCACAGCTTGCTTACAATCTCATTCATATATCATGCATTCGTCACATCAAACCACTAGTAAAGTCTATAACTTTACTACACATGATCATAGAACGAAACATCAATGCATATGGAATCAAATGAAATAAAACATTCTCTCTTTCCTGAACTTCACAAAATCATTTATCTAAAACATCATTAACTAACCCGGGTATAAATAGATTTCTACTTTACCTGGCCAGGTGATCTTAACTATTCACGAATCACTGTCTCTTTTTCTTTTCCTTTTTTTTTTCTTTTCACTGTCACTTTCACAACACGGCACAACTGCTGGCACTGGTGTTGGTCTGCTGGCACTGGCGTTGGTCTGGTTGGACTGCCGATGAAAGTGGCGCTGGCCAAGTATGAGGTCGAACCCCCGGTTCAGATGGAACAGTGACTATCAACATCGATCTGTTCTCCTTTCTTTCTTCCTGCATTAACGCATTGCACTCTCTCTCTCTCTCTCTCCTAGTCTGCCCTATTAAATGGACATGGTTGCTTTTCTTTTCCTTTTCTTTTCTTTCTTTTTCTCTTCATTAGTTAGCAACTCTCTCTTTCCACATCTCTCTTTAGTCCTCCCTTTGCAGACTATATCTGGTGCTAATGCTCAAACTTCACTCCTCTCATCTCTCTGCCTTTCTCCTGCAGAGACTACACCCCAGAACCTCTCTCTCTCTCTGTGTCTCTCTGTTCGTTCTCCCCCTCCTCTCTCATCTCTCTGCCTTTTTCTTGCAGAGAACTTACACCCAGAACCTCCTCATCTCTCTCTCCCTGTTCTGTCTTCCTCCTCCTCTCTTCATCTCTCTGCCTTTTTCTCTCGTGCAGAGACTACACCCAGAACCCCCTCATCTCTCTCTCCCTGTTCGTTCTCTTCGTTCTCCCCTCTCTCTCACTCACGCATTACTTTATGCCCTCACTCCGTGTCCAAGGGCCAGTACCATTGGTCAGTATTTTTACCGCCTGATACCCGAAGTTATCTCCCTCTAATTCCATTGGATATTCAAATCATGACAGTCACGCCTACACGCCTTACTCTCTGTGGTGGTCAATTGGTCATTTAATTGATTAGCTAGATTTCACCCCCACCACACACTACCTTCCCCCTCTCCCTTTCCTGCTTTAACCTGCGACGTCCGACTAACAATGGCGCTGGTTCCACAAATTGGCTAGATGAGCCTGAGCCAGGCGCTACGACTCGTCTCGCTAGACATCGAGGCGTCGGTCAAAGCTGCTTAGTCCGTCTAGCCGGACAGACCGTCTCTGTGGAGCCTCTCCCCTATGCTTAATTGGCTGGATCCGAACCATGGGCCCGTCTATGTGGCGCCCAGAATATTTGAGTTAGAGCTTATGTCCAAACAACCTGGACCACGACTTGGTTGTTCTATTTTGACCGTGACAAAGACTCAGTTCACGTGTGGTCTGTAAGGACGACACACGACCTCCCGAGCTTGTCTTCTCTCTCTGAGCTGCCGTCTGGTTCGAAGAAGCCACCAAAGCGCCTCAAAGACTGCCTGAAAGCAGAGCAGGGAGCCAGAGACTTTTCCTCAAATTAGACAGGAGACCCTTGCCACTGCGCACAGCGTCCGGGGAGTTAAGGACTTCAAGGAGAGGCTTGTACAAGGTCTGGACTAAGAGCGTCAAACCCACAGGGAAAGGAGAACTGACCAAGTCTCTGATGTATACATCTCTTTTGGGTAGTAATATTAGAAATGCTGTGCTAAAACACTCTCCTCTCTCTCTCTCTCTCTCTCTCTCTCTCTCTCTCTCTCTCTCTCTCTCTCTCTCTCTCTCTCTCTCTCTCTCTCCTTTTCATGTGTGTGTGCGGTTTGCTTTGTTTGTTTGTTTCTTACTTTATACCTAACTTTTAGTTACGTATGTTGCTGTATATTTCTTTTTTTTTTTGGTTTGACTTCTGTGTGTGTGTGTGTGTGTGTGTGTGTGTGTGTGTGTGTGTGTGTGTGTGTGTGTATGTGTGTGTGTATGTGTGTTTCTTTTTCTCTTTGTATGTGGAATATCAATAAAAACAAAAACAAAATGTTTAAAAATGTCTCTGATGTCAGGCGCCTACATTGTGTCTGCTTATGCACACTCGATTTTTGGCCCCATGCTCATGTATGATGTCACTGACGGCACCATTGCTTGCAATGGACCTCCAATACAATGATGCAGTTCGTTTTATGCAATTGTTTGTTTAAAGCAAATTTGTTTTGTGCAAATTTGTAAATTGTAAGCTCATGAAATAGGTAACGTCGTTAGACGTCGAGACTTTCTTCCTAGTGCTGGCTGTAACAACGATAATGCTGAATTTGTATTTGGACATAAGGTCTTTGTCTTGTGATCCCTGTTTGAAAATAATGACAAACGTCTTTTAAATCATCACTAGCGCACACACCCTGTATCATTGAATCAACGTTGGAGGGCTTTGTTCGTGTGTTTGTTTTCCTTTGTGTTGAACTTATTTTACACATCTGTGCCAGTCATACGCCACATAGGCCTTAGTCTTGACACAGTGTAAAAGGTTACAGATGATTAGATAAAGACCTGAAAGTGCATAATTATATCAACAAGGAAAAGACCTCACTTATATCGTAGAGTCTTACTTGAACGTGCGAGAAGCGAAAAAGTGAAGAAAGAAGAGAGAGAGAGAGAGAGAGAGAAGAAAAGAGAGGAGAGAGAGAGAGAGAGAGAGAGAGAGAGAGAGAGACAAAATTCTTTATTTACGAGGATAATAGATAAGCACTAACGTGCTTTTTTACATCCAGTCCTCGCCTGATTTAGGGACTACAACAGCAGTGAAATCAATTAATGTAAGAAATCAAAGAACAAGCAAAGCGATCATGTAATCATAGGGGAACATCAAATGAAAATAGAAATAAATGAAAACAAAACAAAAAATAAGAATAAATAATAACAAAACAACAAAAAAATAATAATAACAAAAAAAAATAAAATAAAAT
>JAFLJL010019315.1:4411-38307 GCA_018398815.1 Conus ventricosus
AGTACAGGTTAAATTAATATATATGTATGATAAGAATATCGCTACTATAGTATATATATATAATATATATATATATATTATTTTATTTATTAACATATTATATACTAACAAGTGATAATGTAACTGTAGAAATAACAATAATAATACAAAAAAAAGAGGAACAAGAGGGGTTAGAGGACAATTTAATGAGATGCTTATAGTAATAATAGTACTGATGATGATGATGATTATAATGATAAAAGGGAGGCAAGGAGAAGAGATGGATCATGGAGGAGGAGGGGAGGGGGAGGTGAGGAAGAAGAAAGAGAAGGATAAGATAAGATAATGTTGCTTATAGCCCAGCCGACCGCAAAGGGCCACATCAGGGCTGAAAGAATCGGATATAGATAACAGGAAAGATAGAATGTAAGAAATATACTTCTGGTTATAATAAAAATCATGATCATTATTTGAAATCTAAGAAATATACTAATGCATAGAAGTTTAGAAAATACACAAATGGAATGAAGTTGATCATATAGTGTGAATGATTGAAGTGTTGATGTTGATAATGATAATATTTGCAACAGTAGTAACATTAGTATAAACAGTTATAATACTAATAATCAAAGTGATAATGATGATAACAGTAGTAATACTACTACTAATGATAACAATGATAAGAACAAAAATCAACAATTCTTCTAATAGTACTATTACTACCTCAACTGCCGATGATAGGATGAATGACAAAGTGATTAGAATAAAAGTAACGATAGTCATGACGATACTAATAATTAAAGGATGATAATACACTACACATAGTAACAATAATAGTAGTAGTAACAATGATTATGAGAGCAGGTGGAAAGGAATAGAAATGATCAGAGAGTGAACAGCTAACAATACTATTGAAACAGGGGAGAAAATAAGGGACCACACACACATGTGCATGTATATGCATGCACACAGGCATGCACACACACACACACATACACACACACACACACACACACACACACACACACACACACAAGCACACACACACAGAGAAAAAAAAAGAAGGCAAATAAAAGAGGGAGTATATGTATTAGAACACCAGAGTGAGAAAAAGGAGTGGGCACATAATTGAAAAACATGCGAAGATAGTGAAGGGAGGGGGGAAAGGAAGATAGCTGTAACATATGTACGAGTTGAATGATGAGTTGTATGGTAATGTGTCCGTGGAGAGTACTGTGGGCTGTAACATAATTATGAGTTGAATGAGTAGTATGGTAATGTCTGTGGAGAGTACTGTGGGCTGTAACATATTTATGAGTTGAATGATGAGTAGTATGGTAATTTCTGTGGAGAGTACTATGGGCTGTAACATAGTATGGTAATGTCTGTGGAGAGTACTGTGGGCTGTAACATAGTATGGTAATGTCTGTGGAGAGTACTATGGGCTGTAACATAGTATGGTAATGTCTGTGGAGAGTACTATGGGCTGTAACATAGTATGGTAATGTCTGTGGAGAGTACTGTGGGCTGTAACATAGTATGGTAATGTCTGTGGAGAGTACTATGGGATGAAACATAGTATGGTAATGTCTGTGGAGAGTACTATGGGCTGTAACATAGTATGGTAATGTGTCTGTGGAGAGTACTGTGGGCTGTAACATAGTATGGTAATGTCTGTGGAGAGTACTATGGGCTGTAACATAGTATGGTAATGTGTCTGTGGAGAGTACTGCAGGGTGCGGTGTTTTGAGGTGGATAGTCTCATGCTATTTCTCAATGTTGATGCTGTGGTGTTTTGAGGTGGATAGTCTCATTCTATTTCTCAATGTTGATGCTGCGGTGTTTTGAGGTGGATAGTGTCATGCTATTTCTCAATGTTGATGCTGCGGTGTTTTGAGGTGGATAGTCTCATGCTATTTCTCAATGTTGATGCTGCGGTGTTTTGAGGTGGATAGTCTGCTATTTCTCAATGTTGATGCTGCGGTGTTTTGAGGTGGATAGTCTCATGCTATTTCTCAATGTTGATTCTGCGGTGTTTTGAGGTGGATAGTCTCATGCTATTTCTCAATGTTGATGCTGCGGTGTTTTGAGGTGGATAGTGTCATGCTATTTCTCAATGTTGATGCTGCGGTGTTTTGAGGTGGATAGTCTCATGCTATTTCTCAATGTTGATGCCAAGGGCCAAAGAGGCGAGGAGGGAGGGGGGGGGGGGGTGTAGTAATAAGAAGGGATTCCTGCATAGTACCTCAAAGTTGTCACTCTGTTAGCCAAAGTGTCAGGACTTTGACATGACTGATATTGTGTTGGGAATGGTTGCAGTGTCAAGCAGGTTCGGTCAATGATGGCAGATGTCGGCCAAGTTTTCAGAGATGTGTGTCTCAAGTGTGGGACGTCTCTCCTGCTTACAGCACAGTTTGCAATGGACAGTGCAATGCTGCGGCTCCGACAGGAGAATGTGCGTTTCTGAACGAGCCTTTCAGGCCATGTGGGATGGTGTCTGGCTTGGTGAGAAGACAGGTTTTGCAACTGGGTTTTGAGCAGGGAAAAATCCCTAGTGACCTAGACTTGGCGATCTTGTTCAATTTGGAGCACTCAAGTATGTCTTTGAGCATGAGGTTTTTGTCATGCCTTTGAGTAATCATGGGTTTGGCCTGAAAGGCAGGTTCGTGATTCTCTACTATATGCCAGTTGGACTTGAGGTTCCAGCTGGTGGGGAAGACTGTGTGGGTGGAAGAGGAGGCAGGCGGTGGGTCTGTCTGTGACGAGTACTGCAGGCTGGTGTTGCAGGGGTGGATGGATGCATGCTATTTTTGGATGTTGATGTGTAGTAGGTAGAGGGTCCCCAGCCTAGCAGTTGGATGGGATTCCTGTGTAGTGCGCTTAGAGTGTCACTCTGTGATTGCTAAAGCGCCAGGACTTTGATATGATCGATACTGTGTTGGGGATAGTTGAAGTGCAGAATGACATGTTTGGCTTGATGATGGTGGATATCAGCCAGGTGTTCAGAGATGCGCATCTCAAATGTGAGGGATGTCTGGCCTACATACATTTTACCGCCACAGTTAGCAAACAGTATATTCAACGTTCTGGCTCTGATCAGGGAATGTGCATTAAACTTTTGGGGTCATCTAAAATGGTGTCTGGTTGAGATGGTGTCTGGCTTGGAGAGAGAACAGGTTTTGCGATTGGGTTTTGGCAGGAAACTGGGCGTCTTGGATGTGGTGATTTTGTTCAGTTTGGAGCACACAAGTAGGTCTTTGAGGTTTTTGCCGTGCCTGAAAGCAATCGAGGGTTTGGTCTCGCAGCAGGTTTGTGATCTTCGATTATGTGTCAGTTGGACTCGAGGATCATACAGATGGGAAGAGTGTGTAGGTGGAAGGGGAGGGTCTGTCTGTTTCTTTTGGAGACTGGGGCTCTAATGTTCTGGACACAGCTGTGGTATGGCTGAGAGCATCATCAATGAGGGTACTGGGGTATCCACGGTGGTGAAAAACTCCAACATTTTGGCTGCTTGTAGTGTGAAATCCTCTTTGTTTGAGCAAAGTCTGCACTGCAGAGAAATTCAGAGATTGAAAAGCTATGTATTGTGGATGGGTGGAGGGAAGATGTGTAGTCAGGTTTGAATGTGCATAGGTGATTTATAACAAAACTGAGGTTTTGAGCCGTCCATCTTAACCCCTTCCCTGCCACAGTATAAGTGCTTTTCTGTATTGCTGTGTGCCGGGGCCAATTTTGCTTTTTGCAGTAGGTTTACTCATCTGTTCACTACTCATTCATTTATTGAGATATCTCTTAGATTTTTTGCATGTTTTTTTTCTTATACCCTGTGCTATGATGTGGTGTCATAATAATTTGATTTGGCTGGTCATAAGTATGATAAAAATCAATATAATCAACCATTTTTGTAATAAATTGACACTTTTTCTACATACGCACACACATTGCAGCACATCAAACCAAAGAGAAAAGTGAAAAAAACTGGTGATTTTATTGACTGAACATTATACAAACATCTGGTATTCATATTACTGCCAGCAAATGTTTTTCTGTGTGGTAACACATGCATAATTAGGGGTACCCCAATCCCAGGGTAAAGGGACAGAATTTTGCTTTAGTGGTAGGTTCACTAATCTGTTCAATACTCATTCATTTATGGAGATATGTCTTAGATTTTTTGCATGATTCTTTCTTAGTGCCTGGTCTATAATGAGATCTCATAATATTTTGATTCTGTTGCCAAATAGTTTGGTAAAAAGTATTATGATAAACCTTTTTGAAATAAAATAATTGTTTTTGAACATACACACCACATTGAAACACATCAAACCACACAAAACAATGAAAAAAATGGGTGTTTGTATTGGCTGAGCATCATACAAACATCTGGTATTGATATCATTCCAATCAAATGTTCTTTTATGTGGTAATACATGCATCACTGGGGGTTACCCCAATTCAGGAGTAAAGGGACAGAATTTTGATTTTGTGGTAGGTTCACGTATCTGTTCACTACTCATTCATTTATTGAGATATCTGTTAGATAGTTTGCAGTTGTCCTCCTAATAGCATGAGGTATTATGTGGTATCATAATATTTTGATTTTGGTGGCACTAGTATAGTAAAAAGTAACACAATCAACATGTTTTTGTTATAAAATGACAGTGTTCGAGCACACAACATACACACTGCAACACATCAAACCACACAACACATACAAAAAATTGGTTTGAGTATTGCCTGAACATCATACAAACATCTGGTAATGATATCATTGCCAGCAAATCATCTTCTGTGTGGTAATACATACATCTTTGGGGGTACCCCAATCCCAGGGTAAAGGGACAGAATTCTGCTTTTGACAGTAGGTTCACTCATCTGTTCACTACTCATTCATTTATTGAGATATATCTTAGATTGTTTGCATGTTTTCCCCTTATACCTTGTGGCATGATGTGATGTCATTACATTTTGATTTTGTTGATAAGTAATATGGCAAAAAGTAACATAACCAACTTTTTTAGTAATGAAATGACTGTTTTTGGGCACACACACATACATTGCAGCTCATCAAACCATACAAAACATGGAAAAAATTGGTGTTAGTATTGATTGCACATCATACAAACATCTGGTATTGGTATCATTGCCAGCAAATCATCTTCTGTGTGGTAATACATACATCTTTGGGGGTACCCCAATCCCAGGGTAAAGGGACAGAATTCTGCTTTTGACAGTAGGTTCACTCATCTGTTCACTACTCATTCATTTATTGAGATATCTCTTAGATTGTTTGCATGTTTTCCCCTTATGCCTTGTGGCATGATGTGATGTCATTACATTTTGATTTTGTTGATAAGTAATATGGCAAAAAGTAACATAACCAACTTGTTTAGTAATGAAATGACTGTTTTGGGGCACACACACATACATTGCAGCTCATCAAACCATACAAAACTTTGAAAAAAATGATGTTAGAATTGACTGAACATAATATAAACATCTGGCATTGATATGAATGCCAGCAAAGTCTGTTTTGTGTGATAATACATACATATATCATTGTAGGTACCATAATCCAGACATAAAGGGACCAAATTTTGCCTTTTGCAGTAGGTTTACTAATGTGATCACTACTGACTCATTTACTCAGACAAGTCTTACATCTTTTGCATGTTTTTTTCTTGCATCTTTGGCTATAACCTGATGTACTAATAATCAGATTTTGTTAGTAAACAGTAAAATTTGATGAAATCAAATCTCATGACAGTTTCAAAAGAAAAACAGTCATATTGCTGTATATAAAACACACAAAACAAGAAAACTGATGTTAGTGTTCACTGGATGCGAGGAGAACATCTGGTACTCACTCAGTACATGTCTGTAAACTAATCCAGTACTTCTTTCTGTACATCTCGCAGGTTTCTGGGGTTGTTCTTGGGTTGAGCAGCCTCACTAATATAACCCAGTCTGATTATTTCCACCAGTTGAACAGTTTCAGAAGAAACACCACCATGAAGATGAAAAAAAAGAAAACACACAGGCACTCAAGAATATAAAAACACAGAGATAAAAGCACGCACTGGCTAACTGAAGAAGATCTATGAAAAAAAAATGCACTGCAAAACTAAGCTGTGCTACAGGATCCACACTACTCCAGTGGTTGAACTTAGTGTGATAATCCATGTAGCACTGTGGATAGCACAGTGCAGGCTTGGAGGGACAGGAGGGGCAGTGGGACCGCACATCACGCCTGATCTTCAGCTTCTTGGTGCAGACCCTGCAGGCCCTCTGTGGTGCTGCCTTGTTGGGTGTTGGTGGGATGGGGAACATGAAATGCCTCTCCATCAGCCTCACTTCATCGTTTGACCGGTAGCAGAGGTATAACTTGATCACGAACCTGACACGCTTGAGGGGGATGTATTGGCGAATATAAGCCTACCCTTCCAAAGGAGTAGGCTTTCATCCACACACACCACTCACCGTGGCTCATACACCTCCTGAAATCTTTCATGGAGGTGGTCCAGTACTGGGCGGATCTTGTACAGCCGGTCATACTGGGGATGGTCTGGTGGTGGCATCGCAGAGTTGTGAAAGTGGATAAATTGTAGGATGATCTGAAATAGGATTGAAAACATTTGATCAGTGTGTGTAAACAAGCAAACACACACACACACAAACACACACACACACACACACACACACACACACACACCAGAAACAATCAAGTACACATACAAACATTTGTACACCACACACACACACACACACACACACACCACACAATCATAAACAATGACACACAAATACACCACATAGAAGTATACACACATACACACCACATAGAAGCACACACATACACACACACACACACCATAAACAATGACACACAAATACACCACATAGAAGCATACACACATACACACCACATAGAAGCACACACACACACACACACACACACACACACACACACACACCCCACAGAAGCACACACACACACACACACAACAACAGAAGTGCACACACACACATTACAGAAGACACACACACACACACACACACACACACACACACACACACACACACACACACACACACACACACCATCCTCATCTATTGTAATGCTAAAAAGAAAGACTTCACATAGAAAGGAGTTGGAGAGGGAGGGTGGAAGGAAATTTATGAGAACAAGTAAACAGAGAGAGAGACTCAGAGAGAGTAAAGAAACTTACTTGAAATCTGTTTCTTGTCATTACTGAGCTGAAGACTGGAATGCGGTACAGCACCTTCTTCGACCAGTACAGCTCAATTGCAGGCAGTCGCACGATTCCCATCAGTTCCCACTGATTTGCATTGGAATACTGGAGCAAGATTGTCGAGCTCCACGCCCTCTGCCCGCCCCCTTATTTGATGCTGTCCAGTGCCTCTAGGTCTTCCCCTGCCCCTACCACGACCTCTCATGACAGTAGAGGGTGCTGTGCTGGTGCTGGGAATCGGCTCTGGTTCTGATTCTTGGTCGGAATCATGGCCGGTATCGCTCTTGACCAAACATCACGTGGGTCGAAGTCCGGGCCTTCTTCTTCGTGACCACCACGAGTTCCGACAAAAGTGGATGGTGCTGGTTACCGTCCGTCTCTCCCTCATCACTATCACTGTCACCTGATGCTTGGAAGTCTTCGTCACCACCATCAATATCATTCAACACTTCATCTAAAACTTCCAGTGCGCTATAACGCTTCAAAAACAGGTCGCTGTGTCGAGCTTCGTCTCTGATCCGCCATCTTGATTATGATAATCAGCTCGACCCCACTTGGATACTAAACCGACAATTTACTAATACTTCAGTACACCGATAAAGGGATAGAACTCTTATTTAAACACCCCAGTAGAGTCAGGGACAATTTCTAGGGTTATTTCCCGTACCGATTTTCGAAATTTCGATGACGAAGATACCCCGTAATAGACACGGTTACGGGCGTACACGATCGCGGAAACGACCCCGTAATAGACACGGGGCAAGCAGGGAAGAGGTTAAGGGAGATATAGATATCCAGGAAGTTGACTGACTGGGAAATGGTGGACGGACATTTGATGGATGCATGGGGGGTCTAAACAAGGTTGAGGAAGCTTTGGAGGTCTTGTACTGGCATGGATTGCCTTCCAGCCTGCCACACACTCAACATGATCAACTCATTTTCAACACAGACTCCACTTCCCAAACCAACCCCCTCTTCACAATAGATGTTGTTTCCCTTTACACTTCCATCCCTCATGCTGACGGACTGAAGGCCTTGACCTACTTCCTTGACAAACAGCCCCCTAACCAACAACACCCACCCACAGCTACACTGGCAGGATTGCAGAATTAGTCCTCACAATAAATACATTTGAATTCAATAACACATTTTCTTGCAAATCAATGAGATCACTATAGGAACCAATATGGGACCATCCTATGCCTGCCTTTTTCATGGGACACCTGTAACACTGCCTGCTAACTTCTTACACAAACCCAACACCAGGCTCTACAAAAAGTATGTCAGTGACAGGCTGGGAGCCAATCTATGCCAGCACAACACCTCCAAAACTTCCTCAACCTTGTCAACCTTGTTTAGACCCTCAGAGAACAGGGAAACCTTCATTCTGGGCCACTTTCGCCCTCAACCAGTTTCGGGCGAAAGTGGCCCAGAATAAAGGTTTTCCTGTTCTCTGACAAGTAAGACTTCAATAACCAAAAAATAACGATTATCTACAAACAAACATACTGTGTAGGGTTATCTGTTTTTAATACTAATTTACTAAACTTTTCATAGAGTAACGTAGGGGAAGTTTTCATAGAGTAACGTAGGGCAGTAGCCGCGGCTGAACACGACCCATAGAGTAACGCAGGGGAAAAGCAGTTGTGGCTGAACGCGCCCATATACACGGTGGGTGCACTAGGCTATCCGATTACTTCGCGGTATGTTAATTACAGCGTGGAGTTCGTCAGCACAGAGAGAGGCGAGCCAAAGCCCGTTAGGGTCAAGTTGCCCTCCGTGTGGTGAAGGATTGCTTGTGGGTTTAAATAATATTTCTATTTAGACACGGAGGAGAAGCTAGTCTTGGAGCCATAGACATACGTGCGTATGCGCACACACACACAAGCACACACACAGACAGGCGCGCGCGGGCGCTCACACACACACACACACACACACACACACACACGCACACACACACACACACAGGCACACAGGCACACTATTTATTCTGCAAACAACTGTCAAACCAAAAAATCAATACTGCCACACCTCCTCTCCACCCCCTCCCTTCCGCCCAGCCTGCCCGATTGCAACATATGACATCAGCTTTTTAGAACCCTTCACTCCGTTCCCACGGCTGAACTTGGAAGAGGTCGGCTCTCTTTTCAGTACTGTCAACTCTGTCAGGGCGGTGTCAACGACCCTGCTCTGCCACGTCACGGGCGCTCACATGACTAGGTTAACCCACACATTCTTCCACTGACTGCTGGACAAGCACGACGTGTTTTACTGTGCTGTGGGTGTGTTATTCTAATAACCGGTTTACTGAAGAACAGAATTGTGTATCTTAAAGGTTTGTTGGTTTAAGGAAATGAAAACGTTGAAGGCAATATTGTTGACAAAGATACAGCCAGTTTTAATACGTGTTTTGGCTATCGATGAGATGGTTCCTTATCTAAAAAATGGCGCTGCATTGTTGAAAGTTGGCCGAAGCAAAACAATTCATCACGCGATACGGGACTGTGGTGGAAAGACGCGTGTTTTTTCAGTGAAAAAAGGTGTTTGTAAAAAGATTTTATGTCGGGTGATAGTGTTTCTTCTTGTGAAGAAGCAGAATTATTTGGTAGTCCTTCTTCACAAGAATTAAATCAGGAAATTTTGAAGCGCAAGCAGCTAATCAAAAACTGTTAGATTTTTCTCAACAAAAAACTCCTTTAATTCTTCCAGAAGGCATGTATCAACAAGAGCAAGCTACTCTGTTATGGACAGAAGAAGAACAGCATGTACTAGAAGAGAATAGAATATATTTTGAGCATATGGCCTTAATAGCAGTTAAGGCTAAAACAGAAGGACCAATGAGACTACCCAAAAACCAAAAAGGAAGATGGAAGATTTGTTCAAAGAAAAATACGGAAAGAAAAAGAGAGTAGAGCCAACAACGCCAAGTGATTTACATCACTATCTCGTTTCAAACCAAGCAGATGTTAGACATGCTTACAAACCTGGAACAACTTGCTGCTCTGACGTGGTTCTAAATATAGTAACGATCATGCATGATCGGTAGCCATCTTACAAACCTGCAACAACTTGCTGCTCTGACGTGGTTCTAAATATAGTAACGATCATGCATGATCGGTAGCCATCTTGCTGCTCTGACGCGGTTCTAAATATAGTAACGATCATGCATGATCGGTAGCCATCTTGCCAACCTACAACTTGCTGCTCTGTGACATTTCCCCTTTACTTTCCCACAAGCACTGTCCTGTCTATTGTTGTTTGTTTGTTGTTTGTTTGTGTTTGTTTGTTGTTTGTGTTTGTTGTTTGTTTTGTGTGTGTGTTTTGTCCCACCCACGCACGCACGTCCCCCCACCCCCACCCCCACCCCACGCACGCACGTCCCCCACGCACGCACGTCCCCCCACCCCCACCCCCACCCCACGCATGCACACTCAAGTCATCCACAAGTTCTTAACTGAAGTTACTCCAAGTCACTTCTAAGTCATCCTCAAGTTCTTGCTTAAGTCATTCTCAAGTTGTCCTTAAGTCATCCCCAAGTCGCCCCAAGTCACTTTTAAGTTCTTAACTGAAGTCATCCTCAAGTTCTTACTCAAGTTAACCTAAGATCATAACTAAGTCATCCTCTAAGTACAACCAAGTTCTTATTCAAGTTATCTTATAATTATCAAAAAAATACAATCTATGTTTTTATCTTAAATAGTAGATGTCTAATATAGTACACACACGCTTCAAAAACGCGTCATCGCTGAGAATATCTTGCTCAGCGTTTTCTGCATAGATCTTAATGAAGTTCTTACATCCTAAGCAACCGCATTGATTACAATTCTGGTCTATGGAAATGTCTTTTATAGACTCCATGTCTTTATTTATTGACTTCATCATTTTATAATACGCCATGATCTATTTTTATTAAAAAAATTTAAAATTAAGTTTTTAAAATATTATTCCATCTGAAATGGATCAAAATGATCTTTTGTTGTTGACGGTTCTGGCGTGCTGTTGCCTTCTGTATTTAGCGGTTCAGATTTTTTTTGATTGCTTTTGTTTCTGCTGCCATTGTGTATATATTTTATAACCGTAATAACTGCCCCCCACAGCAGCAAGGGCGCCAAAAATGGCAACAGTTTTAAGTTCAATATACCATGAAGACTTTGGTGCTGTAGGCCTTGAATCACATGGGGTTTTTATAGCTGGCATTGAATCAACTTGTTCTGGCGTTGGCGGTGTTATTTTTTCATTATGAGTTTTATTCGGAAACCCTTTAAATTTTTTTGTCTTTTTCCACCTGCAAAATTTTTCTTCCTGCTTTAAAAACCCCAATGAGGAGGGTTTTTCACGGGTCCCACCAGTTTCAGTTTTTTCCCTGCTGATTTTCTTTCTTGGGTTTACTTTCCCCCCACCTGTTTCAGTTTTTCTTTTTCTCTGATTTCGGGCTGGGTCATTTTAAAGAAAAAAAAAACTATATTTTAAAAATTTTTAATCCCATGAAAAATGGCATAACAATGTTCCAAAACTAAGTAAAAAAATAAACATCCAAAACTCTAATGACTTTGTTAAAACTGGATCTTCAAAAAAATCATACTAAGATCTTTTGGGAATCAATGGACAAATTACTGACTAGTTTAGGTAAAAAAACAAAGAACCGTTGGGCCCCAAAAACTTTCACCATTCTAGCCCCCAGCCCCGTTCATACCTTTATGATATTTTAAAATGCCCTTGGGGCGCCATCTTTTGAATCTTCAACTAAATTTTTCATTTCCGAGGAACTGTTTTTTTTTTTTCCACACCTCCCCAAAGAATACAACCTCCCCTTTTTGGGGGCATAACAGTTTCCCAATCAATTTGGGTCTTTCCCTAATTCGGGAAGGTTTTGGGCTCCCTTTGCGTAGCAGATCATTACTTTTTCGTTTTTTAATAAAAATAATTTTTTTTAATTTTCCCTAAAAAGGGCCCCAAAAAAAACTTTTTGCTAACCTTGTAACCTTTTCTGCGGGTTTGGGGGTCTAATGTGGGATACCCCAATGCTTGGAAAAAAGCATGTTAAAATTTAAACCAGCAATCTTAAAAACTAGCTTTGAGGATTCAGCAAAGCTTTTGCTATTTTTGCACTTGGGTTGGCCACAAAAAAATTTTCAATCAAGCAAGGAAAAATTTCCCAGACCAGTATAAATATTTTAAATAAAAATACATTAAAAAAATTTTTTCACTTTTGTGATGATGGGCGGCGCTGTGGTTAAGCGCTCGCTTTTAGTGGAATAATTACGTTTTTAGTAAACGCGAGATAAAGGGCGAGAGAAAAAGACTAACAAGTGTGGAGAAACGCCGCGCCAAACGCTATAAAAAGCAAAATTGAGGCATTAATTTTTTAAATAACACACTAAAAAAACGGGGCAGGGCCCAAACACTTTAAATTTTGACAAGCTTAAAACAATATTATCTTGAACGGCAAAAAACGAGACATTGCCCCCCCAAAAATTTCGTGACTTTTACACCATCAGAAAAAAAAAGATGCAAGAAATCGGGTTTATTGTCTTGGATCCCCTTTGTATTTTTTTTGCAAAAATTTTTGGCTGATAAAAAAAGAACAAAACTATTATTCGCCCCAAAGGGTATTGGAAGGGCATACAGCAATTAAAAAGCTAAGCCAAGCACTGGAGTCAGGAACAAACAGAAAAAATGGTTATCAAACAAGCGATTGGGGAAATTTATTACCCGCCTAGACAATACGAGACCACAATTGTCAATCAACTCCAACACACCCTCAAAAGGGTTTCAAATTTTTTCCCCCTGAAGTTAGCAAAAAATTTAAGTACGCACCACACATTTACGTAGCTTCAAGATAAAAGAAGCGGGAAACCCTTAACACAAAAGGGGCCTGCTGTTTCTTTTCTAAACCCTAAAATTCCAACGGGGTCCCCCTTTCTTTCCTGCATATTCAAACGATGAGGGAAAAAAAATTTAAAGGCAAGTGAATCAAATTGAAAAACATAGAGTTACCATTAAAAGGGGCTTTCCGGAGTTCACAGATCAAGGTTTTAGTTGAAAATTTTTAACAAACATTAGCTGAAAGACTTTTCTCCACCAGATCACAGAGGCTTTATTGACAATCTCGCAACACAGAAGGGTTAAGAAACTGCCCTCAGTTTGGCGCAATGAATAATGAAGAATTTAAAGGCTAAACCAGTACGCAATCAAAGAAAACAATTAAATGGTGCTGAAGACTTCAGTACCCCAGAAACTATTACTTGGTTTAAAGTAAGCACCTTTATTTACCGGGGGAAGCAGAAGGGACATTTCGCACAGGGCAAACCGATCCAGTTGGGTTTGACCCGTAGAAATAAAAGATTGTAAAGATGAATCCGCCCGGATTATTACAGAAAACGACAAAACCAAAACAACCAGCCCCTCAAAGATCTTTTGGAAGGAAGAACTGCAGATAATTCCGCCAGACACAGTTCCGCTTTAATTAATTTACGTAAACTATTTTGGTTTAAAGGGAAAGGGCCAGAAGGAAGCGCAGAACGAAACAAGAAAGGGTAAAGGAAGAGACCTTGAAAATGATACGGGAATCATTTCATGCGTGTAATGCTTTAAGGAAACATTTTCGGGGGTAATTTAATGCATGCTAAACATCCAGATCACCTACAACTCAAACCCCAAATTGGGAAAAGAATATCTTGAAATAATAAAAAAAATTCGAACGCATCAAGCAAACATGAGAAAGATTAAATGAATTGGATGAAGCTATGATCGATCTTATAACAAAAGTTGATGAAAAATATAAACCCCCCTGTTTATGCAGTCCTCCAGTGCCCGAATTGCATATGAAACTCTGGATTACAATACTCGTTTTGTTTTTTGTTCTATCTAACGACTTCTTTTTTACCAAATGCGTGTTGATTTCATGTAGATAGATCGCAGTTTTCTTGTCATGATGAAAAGTCTTATTGCCAAACCATGCTTCTTTGTAGTTGTCATGTGATATGTTTTGACTGCACAACGCTGCGAGAATTCCCTTTGCTTTCTTAATGTTTTCTCCTGGCTCGAAATACTGTACATTTTTTACCTTAAACCACAAACCCCTTGACACCTTTCCAGATAATTCATCCTTCTCTTTCCTAAAACCTTTTTATTATAATTGAATGCAAGGCGAATCTTTGGGAAAACACGTGTCTACCATCCTGCATGCCCTTTACTACTTGGGTTTTCCAGTCTTTAAAAAAAGATGCTTCTGGGGTACTAAACAAAACTGTCGTACTGTTAAAGTACCGGACTCAGGATACGGGGGCAAAGTAGCCTAAAGAAACCTAACATCAAAGCTTTGATAATTCTAAAACAGTAACCCAATAAATACGGGTTTGCAAATTTGACTTTCTTTTTTTTCATCATTATGCCCAAAAGCGACATAAATCTCTAAAGTCCTGAAATTAGGTTTTGAAGTCACTAATTGCTCGTCTCTTTGTAAACTAATCGACTTTTTACGCTTGTCATTCCATATCTTCCAAAACGCTGTTTTCTCACTTAAAAAAGTCTTTTTCGAAGCCTTGGATTTATTCAAAGATCATGTCTTTCAGTGTATGGTTTCATAAACTTTTCTTGATCAAAAGCAATTATCGATGACGCTGTAAACTTAAACCCCCATGTTTTTAAAAAAAAATTTGCGAAGTCGAAAGAAGACAAATTTTTTTTTGCCCGAAGTTGGGCAAAATTTAGGTGGTTCTCTTGGATCCATCTTAGATTTTCGCGAAAAGGAAACTTTTGCGGGTCAGGGGTTCAAGAATTTTCAAATCACTTCTAGAATAAAACCACGCGTTGATCGGGCGCAAACTCCCCAACCCACTTTAAAGCCTTTTAAAAATATTTTTTTCGGTTTGTCGTCGGTACATCTTGAAGTTGGTAAGGGAAGTGATTGCCCCAAACCCCATCCATACAGATTGTTTGCACTAAATACAGAGATAGTTTTAAATTTTTACGGGACTAATCATCTGGATTTTTTGTTTGCTTTACAGAAAGAGCGACGCCATACAATTCCCCCACGAAATCCGTTTCCAATCATCGAATCTTTGGGTAAACTACAAAAAAAAAATCTGTACTCCAGAAACTTTAAGAAAGCACCACTCACCCCGGGGCGCAAAAATGTAATGCGCGGATCCGGGCAAAATGTTTAAAATGCAGCTTTCTGAAATTTTTTCAAGACGTCCGCCAACAAACATTAACCCTCAAGTAGGAGTCATGATATCTCCCTTTGTTTACACCAACTTCTGCCACCATTTTGGCATCTGGTAATCAGAATCCCGATTTTTTTCCCTAAGACTAAAAAAGAACGCCCTTTTGGGCGAAGGTACCAAAAACCCTTTTCCCCAACTTTTCTTTACTCAAAAGGGGTAAACCCCTTTTCTAAAAAGAGTTGAGCCCAAAATATTCTTCTGTTTGGGCAGGACTTTAAGGACAAAAGCCATGACTCAAATGATCCCACTGGCTGCATAAGTCATAAAAAGACATGTTTTTTAGTTTTAAAAGCACATGTACTTCTCTGATGACTGTGCAATGCATGACACCCGAAGGCATCGCCACTTTTTCATTATAAAATGGAAGTCGTAACCCCCGCAAGTTTTTGAAAGAAGAGGGCGCTTCCATGTCAAAAGGGTCAAACTTTAGTTAAGATTTCATTTACTGTGCGCTGGGTTCCCTAACTTTCCGAAGTAAACAGGTCTCTTACGTTGGTTTCCTCTCGTCTGATAAGACCAAACCACAAACCAACATGAGGGCTGCTCAACTTTTTCTTGTTTTCAGGCTCATCATGATTTCAATAAATTCAGATAAATTCAGATATTAGAACATAAATTACCACTTGCTCATGCTTTTAAAAGTTTTTCTGCAGCATTAGCCCTCATATAAAGGGCTTGGGAATAAACGCCACCCCGCCCTAAAATAATGAAGGCAAATAAACAATCAGATTACTCACAGGCTTTTTAGGAAGCTCGTGGGTTGGCCCCCATAAGGAACAATGGTGATTCGAAGTCTGCGTAAACAACTAGGGAATTTGCATCCGTTTCCTTTTTCTTAAAACAATTTTAGATCCGGGGGGGGAAATTATTCCGATCCTCTACAAACTTTTACAATTTTTTAATGCCTCGGCTTGAACAATAAAAATTCTTGTTAAACATTTCTACAAAATTTCTTGTTTGCCAGATCTTTTGAAGATTTTTCATTAGTTACCTCGTGCGAAAAAAAGGTAATGGGGTACCGCGGTGAAAAACACACAGAAGTAAACTGATTTTTTGTCGGGTTTCCCCAAATTTTGGGGCTGTTCTGGGGACACTTTTAATTGGCCCCAAAATTTGTTTCCTCATCCCAGGATACATTAACATTTTGGTTTTTTTTGCTCTCAAACTGATAAAATTTTTCTACACTAAAAAAAGGGACACCCCACTAAAGTTAAGATCTTTGGTATGCCGATAGTTATCACTCTCCTGCGTGTTCGCGGGCCAAAAACGCCTTGCAAGAACACACCACAGAAACATTTGCGCTGAATTCTTTTTTTTTTAAACGCTTTTTTTCGCTGCCCCGTGCTGGGGGGTAGTGGAATTTGCCTTGCCCCTACAACGGGGCATACTTTGCCTTTTTAACTAATCTCTAAGACTTCCCCTCACCAACCAAGCCCTCATTTTTAGCTTCTTTACGGCAGCGCAAACTGTGCAGCATTTCCTCTGCCCCAAACCGGGGGTTAAGTCATACGAAAAGAATATCCCTTTTTTTATCGAGACCCAACTTTTAGATTTTCTTCATTTTTGTTACTATCAATTAAAACAGCTAACTTTACTTTAACTGGCGGGTTTATTGTTAGTTAAACTTGGAACTTGAGAAATTGCATGTACAACGCTTGCCCGCACGTTTTCTGGATTAATAACTTCTACATCAATATCATTCAGTGCTCTTGCCAACGCTCTTTCTCGACATTCCTTCAAACAATTCATCTTGGCCTTCCATATATCGTAAGCCTGCTGTCTTATCTATTCTAAGCAACATATTTATATAAATTAAAAAAAATACAACGGCATAATCAGACTTAATATCAACGTTCTTTTTGTGCTTGATCATAAACAAAAGTATAAACACCTTTTGGGGTGTTGTTAACTGTGAGCTGTTTTAGAACAGAGTTTAATGTCTCGTTTACTTTTATTTAAGCATTCCTTTTTATCTGCTCGGCGTCTGCTGTTGTGAAAAACATGCCCTCGCCTTTCTTTGAGATCAAACTTTTGTCATTTGTAAGTCATCAAAATCGGCCTGTAAACGTTAAATTCTCATCCGTGAGGTTTGATCAGCTAGTGCTTTAATATTGTCAGTTTAACGAACTAAGTTTAGCCGATATTAGTTGAACCATAGCAGTGTGCTTTGAGTTTTTTAGTTATTTTATTTTTTGCTAGCAGCACCTGACAGCTATTGAACACCGACAAGACTAAAGACAAACTGCCGTAGAGGTAAAGCCCGGGTGCGCCAATGCCCGTTCTAAGAGGCCTACACTCGTTCCTGCTGATAGAGCGCTTATAGTTATGTTTCCGAGATTAACATAAGTAAACAGCATTAAAGCAGCAGACTACCTTCGTTTGGTTTTGCTGTAATTTTGAAAGGTCCTTGCTCTAGTTTTTGTTGCATTTGTGTAATGTTTGTTAATCTGAAGGTTTTTATGTTAGGGCTTTCTACTATCTCTTCTTTTGGCGGCGCAGTAGGCACATTTGGATAAACCGAACAGACATGTCCTTTTTTAAAATAAAAATAATTTATGTATTGTATATCTTTAATCTGAATCTTCAATATTCAGCTGCGCATCATATATAAAAAAAATTACATTAAGCGGTTTAATCGTGCTTATCCTTCTTTCTTTATCAATTTGAATGTTTATTTACAGTCCCTCCACAGTTCTCCCGCGTTCCATGCAACTGATTATCCTCTTTGACCTTAGGTCAATCCAAAACAGAAATATTGTTGTTAAATAATCCATCAGCCTAACATTGTGAAGATGTAAAATTATTAGACACAAGGTCACTGTTGGGATTTCTAACCTCCGACTCCAAACAGTTTTTCTTATTTTCATCAAAATGCTGAGAAGGGTTTAAGCCCGCTAGCGTAGATTTGGTCAGACTACCCTCAATCGAACAGTGTACATTTCGTTATATTAGGATTAAATAACTTTTTCACTTCCCTTTTTAACGGTTTCTTCATCTTCGCACAGCAATAAAATACCTTTAAAGCGATCTTGCTAACCTCTCGACACTAAAACTAAAATTCATATAGCGTCTGCCCTGCTTCTGGGGATATGTTGTATGATGAATCACTCTTTCGTAATATATTGCGAATTTTGACTGATATTGTCGTTTCAATCAGCCCTTGGCTATATTAAGGGGTTGATAACAACGTCAAACTCTGAACCGAGAAGTCAGAAATGCTGTACTTAGCTTCGGTGTCTGATGATTTAATACCGCGTTTGTATTCATTAAAAGTATTTCATATGACAATCTGTCTTTAATGCTCCTTGAAAAGTACGGCGCAGCTCTATTAACAACTTCAAATCTAGGGGAAGGAAAAGCGATTTCCTGTACGCAAAATTTACTGCTACATACTTTTGCCGTGCTTTAATATCTGCGGCGCCTCTTCTAAGTTTTAGTGTTTCTTCATTTTCGATTCCTTAAACGCAAGATCAGCCCTTTCAGTCCGTTAGCCATAGATCAGAATAGGTTAAAAAAATTATGTCTGCATTGTTTAAAAAAATATTTCCTTGCCCCTCAAGTTTTATAGATATTTTCTTAACGATTGACGCCGCCACCCAGATTCTGTACAACTGTTCTGTTAGGGTCTGTTGTTGACGCGAGTTCTATTTTTGAAAGTACGACGCGCAGAGCCTGGGACAATCACTTCATCCGCTCCTAGGTCCGGAAATTAACAGTCATAATTTGGATCTGCATCAATAGTAGATGGCTAATTGGAACAGTAATAGTCCGTTTATTTCCCTTCACGCCAAGGGGCTCTTTCTCAGCTTCTAGCGGGTTAGAATCGAGCCATATGCTTGTGAACATTTTTTTATAAAACAAAATAAGAAAAAGATAATTATTAAAGAAACATGGCAGGATTGAAGATAAATTATGATGATTTTGAATCCTGAGACGACATGAAGTGAAATGATCCCTTTGACGCAGCAATCGCTCGGCTCGTCTTGCGGCGTGAATTAACCGAAAGTAAGTCAGATCTTATACCATAGTTTAGGCCAAGAACCTCCCGAATTTAAGACCCTAATGATTTGAAGTGAAAAGATGACCTTTGTTTGTAAGGAGCGCCCAAGACAACGTTCAGCTTACATCTAACCCAGACTCATCAAGTGTATAAAAAAGAGTACAATTAGACCAAAGGCTCAGTGTGAGCGATCAAAAGCGCCTTGGTATTACTAAACCAAAATAGATAGGATGCAGTTGCTAAACTCAAAAACACACTAACAAGACTCCCAACAGATAACTCAAATGCAAAACTTAGAACTTAAAGAATTAAATCATCGGCAACGAATTAAAAATTGAATAGAGAGCAGAAACCCGTTTTTATCAGAAGAAACCTCGCATTAAAGACTATACACGACTCACCGCACCCATCGAGAAATAGGGCCCTTGATCATGCCTTTAAGACCATTAAAGGCGAATTAACAAACAATTAAGCAAAAACTGGGGGGGAGGGGGGGGGTGGGGGTGTGTTAAGGTGAAATAGATGAGCCTCTAAAAAGAGAAAAAGAAAAACTCGTTGAGGCTGATGACGCCAACTTATGGGGCCTGGTGTTAAAGAAAGAATAACTCCAAAGACTAAAGATCCTTGAAACAAAGAGATTTCAGCAAGACAAGAAGTGTTGTCTACTAACCGAGAACAATACGAACTCAAGTAGCAGAATAAGAAAACATCCAAAAATTTTATATGAAGACACAACGCTAGCATAACGAATACGACACTGTTTAGAGAGCAGAGAGTCACATTAGCAAGCGTTATAACGGCCTTAGTAGTTGCAATAATAACACTGGAGTTGGGCTATTTACAGGCGGCCGTGGTCAAGTCCAGTGCCTCCACCACAACGCCTCCACCTGATAAATCATGGTAAAAAAACAGCTTGAGCATCTTGCGAATTTATTAAAAAAATTAGCCGTAAAGGCTAAAGACTCTTTACCGGGTAATATTAGGGGGTATTGTTAGCTGGCTTTGTCTACTGCAACCAAAGTAGTTGGCTTTATGGCCGAGCACTTAGGACAATTATTCTCTATTAGTTGGGGTTAATTTTTAGTAAGATAAAGACCAAGTAATCCTAGGCCAGTTAATCCAAGAATCAAGCGCTGTCCTTTCATATTCATGGTCATCGCGAACAGAGTCCGCGAGCTTTTGCGAGTCTGCAACGGTCTTCGGACCACGAGGATTGATGACTTATACTTGGGGGTCAATCTTGTTTTTTTAACTGCTTGCAATATTACTGGCTCAAATTTATGCGTTTTGTCCAACCTTCTGTTCATTTCCTGCAACACGAATTTCATTGTTGTAGTTTTCATTAATGTGTCCTACCTGGAGTCTAAGGTAGAGGTAGCATGTATAAAACCAGTGCCAACAACGCAAGTCCTACGTCGATCTTTGCGTATTGTAAAACATCTTGGTACCTTTTTAATACTTGAAGGTAAATCAACTGTATAATTAATGCGTCTCTAAATTTTGCTAGTACTGTTTTTGTCATCAAAGCCTTAGAAGGATCAGTTATGCTGATTCTAGTTTGTGCTTGTGCGAGCCTAGCAAACACCAAACTAGTACGACAAGTCGTTTATTCGATCTATTCCTGCTTTAAGTTAGGCCCGTAGAATGTCTGAATATAAATGTTTGTTCCCAGCTGTTTTATGCTCTTTCTCCTAGAGACCCCGAGGTGAACGCCTGTGCTGAGAGAAAAGATGTGAAAAGGAGGATTCCCAGTCATAGTTATACTTTCAGTGCACGCCCCAATAATATGGGGTGCCTAAGCCATGATAAAGATCCAACTTTGTCTAAAGTCTGTCTGATGTTAATATGAATTCGTTACAGGATTCGTTTCAAAAGCCTTCATGTCTATTCTGTTTGCTGAAGGGATTAAACTGTTTGTCATTTGGCAATGCGCTTGCAGTTCAGTCAAAATACGTCAGAATGTGTAATAGAAATGAAATCTATACACAGACCTAACCAAAGATAGGATGATTTAAGTGATCAGCATACGACACTCCACACCCAGTTAATGCACAATACACAGCAAAGTTTAACTGGTTCGGATAAACTGCATCGGATGACTGAACCACACTTTCGCGAATGTAGTCTTTTTAATAGGTGGTTAAAGATATCTGCTTAATGGAGTACTTACCTTTTATGAAAGGTGTCAGTCTGGGTCCCCAGAAATGTCGAGGTGTCCGTTTTGTTATATTTTTAAGATTGTAGTGCGGCCCAACAGAATATTTTTGCATCAGTAATTTGAATGCACTCATATTTATTTGTTTTAAAAAATGATTGTAACAATACCACACAAGACCGCCCTTCGTTTTTAGAACATGCATTAATAACGAATGCGGAACAGAACGGTCGCGCGCTCCAAAAAATTGAAATATGCTACAAAGTCGTAGGGTTTAATATAAGCAAAGCCAAGGAGAAGTAATAAGTTCTAAAAGTGACAAAACAGTGGCCAAAGATAGCCAGTTAACAATACCTGATGGTTATTACGGGTTTTTGCTCGCTACAAGAAGCAATGAGTAACTTCGACATTACTCTCAACTTAACAATGCGAATCTGAAAACAATGTATTAACATTCAAGCCGAAGACGATGGAGGTTACTATTTGATAAAGAGCTTGCTAAAATGTTAGGCATTTGCAGCCTGACAATTATAGAGATTTAGAGTTACACCAAAAACAGAAAAAACCCAAAAAAACAAAAAAAACAAAAAAAAATCCCCAAAAAACACTTATGAGGGGATAATCCGCTCATCTCGCATACCTTCATTTACTCTATGTTCATTTGGATGAGCTAAGCACTGATGAAAACTTATATAATGGAGAGCCATCCAACGTTTTAAGAGCTCTTCCATCTGTGGAAAAGCTGCATATAGCGATTATGAAATTATACATTCCCTAATTTACAGTTAAAAAGATTAGTTTGTGGGAGGGACGATCATATTAATAAACAAAGTCGGGGAAAAGTTGTGAATGTGATAACCTGCACATTGTTTTGGACGAATAAAATAATTCGTTACTAAAAAATAATGTCGCGTGGGCCAGAAGCATCAGGAGTTACATTAGCGCCCTGTAATGTGGTATAACCTTAGAAGTAAAAGACCTTGCAGATGGTAGCGGACTTTGAACAAAATGGTGAGATAGGCGCTTTGAATGGTCTTGAGTACACTAAAATGGTGATTAAAAACGCAAAGAGGTTGGCGACAACAAGACAGTATTTTCCTAAACTAGAACAACTGCGCAATCCAGAGGCAAATAATGTTGGCCAGTATGAATATAAAATAGTTCGAAAACCTGACCTCAAATGCACTTAAACCCATATTTAGAATGGACATAAAAATTTGAATTCATTAAGCCCATTTACATATTTTAGCCGGCAAAAAAGTTTCAGAAAAGCATTCAACTCTGGCCTTTACATGGAAGTCTTATGCCGGACACAATAGTCGGAAAGAAATTGAAATAACGCCGATGGGAGAAAACGTACCTTCCTCCCATCAAAAAGAAACAGTTGTAAAAAAAGCTACTACCAAATTACAGTTCTTTCCAACAGAAAATTAGGAGACACGTTCACAATGATCATTTGAAATTTCTGTCTTTTAAAGATGTGGAGAGGGATGGGGTTTGTGGGCGTAGTGACGACCTTATAAAAGGATTAATATTACTGGCAAAACTTTAGACGTTAAACGTCCCTTAACGTTACCATCGTCCGTTTCTTCACAAATGGGTGAGGATATTAAGAACATAACAACGAGCACCAAAATCATGTTGACTTAAAGAAACAATCTTACAGAACTGAAATGGATTAATCTTACCCTTTTAGGCCTCATAGGGTTTTATTTATACTGAACAAGTTTTGACGAGAGTATGATAAAAATAAAATCTGGATTAGATTAAATTCTGTATAAAACTATGGAGCATTAAACTTTTGATAAAATCCCCGCATTGTTCATGTTTGTGGGCAGACTGGTTGTGGAAATACCAATATAGTCGCTAGACTTATTCACAAACAGTTTATCTGCTATAATTATGATCATCTTGTGATTTTCTGTCTCAACACCCTTGGGAAAAAGGAAAAAGATAACAATGATAGAAGGTTAATATGGACAGACAATGACTATATTAGTTAATCCACTCACTAAACTGTGATGTTTAGAATATTTTAACGTGTTTGAAGGACCCCAGACACTCTATATTATAGTGACTGTTCGCAGAAAAAGATATAGTTAAAAAGAGAAACACTTTGTCAAAGCTGGCTTCAGCGGAAGACATGATTGGATAAGTGTGTGGATTTTATGCCAGAAATAAACACGTTATTAAAAGACTTAGAACAGTTAAAGACGTATGTTCTTTCACATTAAAGACAGAGACTCTTTTGAAAGCATGTTTGCGCGAAAATGATGTTATTGAAAATGATCCGGAAAAACAACAGGTAAGCAAAACTGAAATCTCAACGTTTAGTAAATGAGTATAAAAAAGGCGGGATAACCCTACACAGTATGTATGTTTGTAGATAATGTTAAATTTTGGTATTGAAGTCTTACTTGTCAGAGAACAGTGAAAAACCTTTATCTGGGCCACTTTCGCCCGAAAATGGTTGAGGGCGAGTGCCCAGAATGAAGGTTTTCCTGTTTCTCTCCTCCATCAAATGGTCCCCATACACCATTTCCCAGTCTGGCCAGCTTCCTGTCATCTATATCTCTCCTCAAAGTGGATGGCTCCAAACCTCGTTATTCTTATCATTTCGCTGGTGCCATTTAAAACCTGACTACGTGTCTTCCCAATTAAACCCATCCACAAAACACAGCTTTCCGATTCTCTGAATTTTTTCTGCATGCAGACTTTGCATTGCTCCAAGAAAGAGGATTTCACACTACAGACAGCCAAAATGTTGATGTTTGTCACCACCGTGGATACCCCAGTACCCTCCTTGATGCTCTCACCGATACAACAGCTGTGTCAGAACATAGAGAGCCCCAGCCTCCAAATGAAACAGACAGACCCTCCCCTGCACCTACAACACTCTTCCCATATGCCTGACCCTCACGTCCAACTGACGCATAATCAAAGATCACAAACATCTTTTTGAGACAAACCCTTGATTGCTTTCAGGTGAGACAAAAACCTCAAAGACCTACCTGTGTGCTCCGAACGAACAAAAAATTTTTCACCACATCTAAGTCACCCTGTACTTTTCCCCGCCCAAAACCCAATCGCAAAACCTGTCCTCTCGCCAAGTCAGACACCATCTTACATGACACCAAAGGCTGTTCAGAAAGTAGCCCAAAATCCTGGTCAGAGCGCAACATTGAGTACCCTTCCACAGCAAACTGTGGGCGGTACATCATGTAGGCGCAGCCATACGCGCATCTGAGAAGCACATTTTTGAATAGTTGGCTGACCATCCACCACATAAAAGCCAAACAAGTACATTCTGCACTTCAACTATCCCCAACACAGTATCGATCATATCAAAGTCCTGGCGCTTTACCATTCAGCATGACACTTTGCGCACATTGCACAGGAATCCCATCCAACTGCTAGCTGGGGCCCTTCTACCCACTACACCATCAACATCCAAAATCGCATGCATTCCATCCACCCCTGCAACACGAGCCCCCAGTACTCGGCACGGACAGACCCACCGCCTGCCTCCTCTCCACCACACAGTCTTCGCCACAGCTGGGACCTCAAGTCCAACTAGCATATATAGAGAATCAAAACCTGCCTTTCAGTCAAACCCATGATTACTCAAAGTTATGACAAAAACCTCAGAAACATAACTGGTGCACCAAAATGAACAAGATCTACTCCCACGTCTAGGTCACCAAGTACTGTTCCCGCTCAAAAGCCAGTGCAAAATTTGTCTTCTTGCCGTAGCCAGACACCATCCTACAAGGCGAAAGGCTCGTTTTTCAAATTACAAGCATATTCTCGTGTCAGAAGCAAAATATGATTCATTTGGACCTTGATCTCCAGACTGCGAGTAAACTGGCTAAAAATAAATTGGCAAAACAGCATGTATCAATCAATTCTTTAACTGAAATCTTACACACACAAGATGCTCCTGAATCATGTGGGTTGATTTGTATTTTCAGAAGTAACCAAGCTGGTAACAGCCCATTCTACTCACAGACTACAGAGCAGCCAGACAAGGCGATCACTGAACACCATCAAGTGAGACGTGGAGAGACAGCCTGGTGAGCTGTTGCTGAAGAGACAGTCATAAAACGAACACTCATTGACCTATACTTCTAACTTCATCAATCACTTAAATCGACATCCAAACAAACATAAAAGAAAGTGTGCGTGTATAAGCAAGTCCTTTAGTCATTTTTTTTTATTAATAAAGTACAGTTTTCTTTCCTACAATGCAAGACATACTCCAATTGATCAAGAACTCAACCTATATGATGCAAGTTGACTGTGAAACCAAATAAATTGCTCACTCCATTGCTCACTCCCATAATGGTTTGCAAAAGTAGCAAGACACCCAAGCAAGAACAACTGCTGCCTTTCTGTGGTCATGAGTACACCCTGGTGTGCTAAATGCAGACTGTTTTCTAACACTATCCAAAAATGAAAGAAAAGAAAACCATGCATGTCTGTTCGTCTTGCAAATCACAAAGGTGAACACAACACTTAAGGAAAAGGTGAAGAACAACAAAAAAAATCAATCGCAAAACCTCCACTTCTGTCATTTCAAATGCAAGACGGCGTATCCCTAACACGCAACACATTGTCATAAAGTGATCATATTACTTGTCATGTAACCATTCAAAAGCTACATTGAAAGGAATTGCCCCAACAATACAAATAACACACAACCTCCCACCCCCCCCCCCCCTCACACACCACACGACACACACACCCTCACCATGCATGAGGGTTTGGGATCAATCCTGTCTCCGACGATGAAAGACCAAACATAATACATAGTGAGAAAGAAAAATGGGCAAAAAAAAAATGTCCCAACTGAAACTATCTCATGAACAGTCGTGCCAAAAAAACAACCCAGAAGATGAGACATAGCGCGTACGAAAAGATCAAATGATGAAAAAGCCACCCCGACTGAGAACTATCAGTGGAATAGTCTCCATGTGCACGCATTAGGTAACAACTATTCTATGAAAGTCATCCTTTACCCCTTCTTGTGCATTCTATGGAATGCTGAACACTGCAAATATCCTTCACAGTAAACAGTCTGGAACAAAATACTTAGCACACACCCACACTTTATTCTCAACACACTCTCACTCTCTCTCTCTCTCTCTGCTCTCTCCCTCTCTCACACACACACACATCACACACACACACACACACACACACACACCCACACACTCCACACAATCACTTCTTGGTTTCATTAGTTTACATGGTAAGAAAAAGACACGGTAGAAAAATGTAGAAAAATAGACAAAAGATACACAGCCAACTGTAGGAAGAGTGGAGGGAATCTCTCTTGCTTGGAAACCAGCGCATGAATGTCCGCTTGAACCACACAGTCACACTACAGCAACACACAGGACAGACCAACAGAACAGCCTGTGACATCTTGAGGAAAGAGTGGTGGTGGCGGTGTTTTGGATGGTGGAGCTGCTGAAAGGGTTGGGGATGCCACAGTACTGGTTGCCAAGGAAACTGGTGTTTGACAGAGTCCCCTTCCAGGGGGGGGGGGGTGGCTTGTATCACTTCTCTGGATGCCAGTGTCACATGAGGATCTCAACACACAAACACACCACTCACACATATAACATTTACACACACCACACGCACACACACACACACACACACACACACATTAAAGTAACTTTCTGTGATCCTAAATTGGGCAAGACACAATCTCAACATGAAACCAACCTGTGAAAATGAAAATCCAAACAGAAAACAAGGAAACAGTTCATGCACTCACATAAATCTGTTGGGAGGGGAGGGGGGGGGAACGGCATTGCATGGATGTAAAGGGGGTGGGTGGGGGTACATTTCATTGTTAAGAATACAGGCATGCAAGCAAGCGCACTCACTCACTCACTCTCTCTCTCCTCTCTCTCTCTCTCTCCTCTCTCTCTCTCTCTCTTCGTCTCTCTCTCTCTCTCACACACCACACACACACACACACACACCCCACACACACACACACAAACACATAGAGGAGTGTAAAAGTTTAAAGACTTTGTTTCACAAAAACGCCACACAGGAACAGAACTGCCTTAACAAAAGACAAATCCAACAATTCACAGACCCAGCAGAGATGCACACAATCACAGAGAGACGATACCGACTAATTCTTCAGATGAACCCACACTCCGCACTAATGCGACATTAAGTTTGACTTTTTTTTGTCCGCGAAATTCTTGCAGTGTTATGGGAGTGGGGGCGAGAGGGGGAGGGGGGGGGGGGTGATGAGCCACCCACATTCTCACCTTGCCTCTGGAAAACTCTTCACACTACATTCCCAACGTGGCAATCTAAAGCTAAACTGGGGGCACTAAGTAGAGTATCATCTTTTTTTTTTTTTTTGTCTAACCACAAACAGAACAGCTTGTTCAATAAAAACGTTCTGCAAGTATCTTCACTACTGGGTATCTTCTTGTTGATGCCCCATATCAGAATGAGCCGTTTAATTCAGCCTTCAAACGAGGCACAGGCAGCTACTGTGGTGATGCACCATATCAGAAATGAGACTTATTTCAGCCTTCAAACAGGCAAAGGCAGCTACTGTGGTGATGCACCATATCGAATGAGACATTATTTCCGTCCTTTCAACCAGGCAAGGCAGCTACTGTGTCATTGAACCCATATCACAATGAGACATTAGTTCAGCTTCAAACAGGCAGGCAACTACTGCCGCTCTCTCAAAGAGTGTTTAAAACATCAGATCTAGTATGAAAAAGTAATTTGAAATCCTGCGAACCAAAAAACAACAACATAGCCAGTGCTTTGCAAATTCAACTATCACTTTTTGTCTTCCCTTTGATTTTTTTTCTTCTTTTCCATTTTTTCTTTTCTATTTTCTTGAAATGTGAATTCCAGATAGTGTGAACCCTGGAAATGTAAGAACGTATGATTTCCCAAGTTCCAGAACAGTATGAAAGTCCACTATCCCTCCCCAACACTAACAGAAATTTGCTAACCGACCAGCCGCCATGGCGAAAGTGTTAGCGTCGCGGACTACCGTCTGTGGAGGTCGTGGGTTCGAATTCCATACAGAGTCCAGTGGGTTTTTCTGCCCGGGAGACACGGCTCCTACCCAATTTGAATTTTGCTGCGGACTCACTTGGGAAGACTGGGACCACAGCATCGAGTTTCATCCACTTAATGATGCTTTGCTGAGAGTGTTGCTCAAATTTCCTGACCAACACTGCAGGTGCCTGCATCTCTCGGGCCTGGTTGAACGACGGGATATATTATGAAAGGAAGCGTAAGAGTACAGCCCTGTCATGTAGTCCTCAGACGAAATTGGAAATCCGTATCATCATCTTAATCATCCTCATTCTCATCGATCAGCATCAAACAAAGCAAAAAATTTTGTGGCCCTTCATGCCCTGCTCTCATGGTGACCTCAGTTTCGATGTCCCTCCACATCTGTGGCCTTGGTTTGGTTCGGCGGGGTCACCGGGTATCGCGAGTCCATGGGGGCTGTCGTTGGAGACGACGTGGTGGCCGCCCCTCCGGGAAGAGCTCACTCACCCGGCCCGCGACTAGCACTTATTGTCGTCAGAAAGGGCTTATAGGTGTGTCCTGCGTATGATAGATCAGAGCGGCGCCACTGGACACCACCGAAGTGACACGGCAGCAGGCAGTGTCTTCTCGGTGGGATGCCTCGTGATCGACTCGACATTGACTGCTCTTGTGGATTGCCGGTGCCGGGCTGCGGCGGGGCCGACCGTGGGGGCTGTGGCTGGGACGGGTGTCGGAATGAGTCGGCGTGGGTGGCACTGCCTCTGAGGTGGGCGCTGAGGATTGGACAGCAAAAAAAAAAAAGAAAAAAAAAAAGAAACTTGCTAAACCATGTAAACAGGGTGGGAATCTCCATAAAGGAAAAAAGAGGAAACAGTCCTAGGGGGGTCCAGGCAAACCATGCCCCCCCGGAAAATTTTGGGTTGCAACATTCAATTCTGTGCAATCTGGTGCATTTTGATACTGAAATTAACACATTTTAAAGGAAAAAGCCAATATTGTTTTTTTTTTCTAAAATTGGAAAGAAATGAGCAGGGAACATAACCTAAACAGTAAACAAGTGGTACGTTTGCTCCCCATAAGAAAACTGACACAGATTAAACTTTTATTCCAGACTGGCGCCAGCCCTTATAAACTTGAATAAAGTTCAGACAATACATATACGAACAATCTAATAGTGGGGGAAAATCACAAGTGCAGTCCCAACAACTGAACTGTCCTCACAATACATGACTTGGGCCAAAGATTTGGAGCTTAAGGAGTAAGGGGGGGGGGCTGTTCGAAGAATGGATAAACTGGGAACATGAAATTAAGAAAATATATTACAGCTATGATAACACCTTCACAAGCTGCACAAGGGAACCATTGGCACTCCATTTGACGGCAGATCTATTTGTATCAAACCAGGCAAATATATCTGCCTTCAAAAGGAGTTGGCGATTGGATTCCCTGTATCGCCGCTATTGAGAGTATACCTATCTGAAATATATTTTCTAATTTCATGTTACCAGTTTCTCCATCTTCCAACTGCCCCCTCCTTAAGTCCAAATCTTTGACAAGTCAATATTATGAGGACAGTTCAGTTGTTGGCCCTGCGCAAGGTTTTATTCCCCCACTATTAGCTAGTTTGGTCTATGTATTTGTCTGACTTTATTCAAGTTTTAAAAGGCTGTGCCAGTCTTGAATTAAAAGTTACCTCTGTGTCGTTTTCTTATAGGAGAGAGCAAATGATACCCCCCATTGTTAACCATTTTCTTTTTTTTACACAAAAAGCTATAAAAATTCAACTATACTAATACTACTATCTTTCACAACTTGGACCAAGTGTAGACAGAGGAGTTCCCTTTCAACCTAATGGCAACACGAGAATTAATGCAAGATGTCCAGCTCCCAAGTGTGGAGCTAGACATCTAGCCATTAAATTTTTGTCCGCAGATCCAGAGCTGTCTTGATGCTGTTGCTTTTAATGAGATCCCACCAAAGCAACTTATTCGCTGAAACTGTAATTTATTTGCACTCGGCAAAGATGCAGTAAGCAAGGCCACAGGCATTAAATATTTTGCTTAATAACTGGCCTATCACTTCATCATCATCCACCTTACTCTCCAACCAGTCCCACTTCCCCTTGTTCTTCAAAGAACTGTCGGCAGGAAACATTTTCTCCGCGTGAAACGACGTCTCTTCGACATGTTGCCATTTGAAGATCGCAAAACCGGAAGGAGAAAGTTACCAAGTTAACTGCGAATCGAAGCCGTTTAAGAATGTCGAACAGTTTGTGGATAAATGACACCCGATGTTTTTGAAGACATGAATGAGAATCACAGATCGCTTCCGCGGAACTGACACGCTGTTTTTCGCGGAACGAACAAGGATCTACCGCGGAAATCCGCGGATCCGCGGAAAAGTCCCACCCCTGATGTAAACAACAAATACTATCTTTTTATTTGAGGATCACATCTGTTTTAATCACATATGTATACAAGCGTGTAAATGGTGAAAACAACCAGGTCTGTACTTGCAACAGATTTGTAAGAGCACAGTCCGGTCCACAATTTAAGGGGTTATGGACTTCTGCGCTGTAGACTTTCACTCCATGGTCGCACTTTTTCACAATGGTACCAATGTCAATTTGTATGTTCAATCATTCCACTTGAAATTACTCTCTTAACCCCTTCACTGTTATCATATTTTGCTAAGTCCCATGCTGGACGAAACAGAAAGAGTGTTGAATCATGACGAATAGCATACGTTAAACTGACCATTGCAGACGACAATTTTTATGACGAACGCCATTCGTCAACAGCGCAGTGAAGAGGTTAAAACATTCACATAATTCAATCATCGTATCTCTCATCATCACACACACACACACACACACACACACACACACACACACACACACACACACATCATGGTCGTCTTCTATGATAACTAACCACAAAAGGCAAGCGGAGATCAATGTGCTTGCCCAGCAAGAACAAGATTTTATTTCACTTTACTTTCAGATTTTTTGAATCAGTCAATTAGTGACAACTGCTTCACTTGCAATAGGCAGGGGGGGAAATTGGCACTCTCCATTGTGATAAAAGACATTTTCCGGCAATGAAAGCGACGAAAATTTTCTCCATCAAAATCTTGTCCCTCGTTTTCAACTAATGCGATACCAAACTCATCAATACTGTCATTCTGACAAGATGAAAGTCCACAGCCCAAAAGTCGTCGAACACAATGAACATTGGCCAGTCCTAGAATGAGAACGGCGACCCAGACACTTACCCTCTGGGCTGTCAGGTAAGTCAGAGGTGGCTGCCAAACAGGCATGGTGAAGAAGATCACTGGCAAACTCCATCATGGCCTGCACAGACGATCAGCAAGACACTGACTACAAATCATATCATCATTATCATTGGCAACTCCATCATGGCCTGCACAGACGATCAGCAAGACACTGACTACAAATCATATCATCATTATCATTGGCAAACTCCATCATTGCCTGCACAGACGATCAGCAAGACACTGACTACAAATCATATCATCATTATCATTGGCAAACTCCATCATGGCCTGCACAGACGATCAGCAAGACACTGACTACAAATCATATCATCATTATCATTGGCAAACTCCATCATTGCCTGCACGACGATCAGCAAGACACTGACTACAAATCATATCATCATTATCATTGGCAAACTCCATCATTGCCTGCACAGACGATCAGCAAGATGCTGACTACAAATCATATCATCATTATCATTGGCAAACTCATCACTGCCTGCACAGACCATCAGCAAGACGCTGACTACAAATCACTTCATCATTATCATTGCCAAACTCCATCATTGCTGCACAGATGATCAGCAAAACACTGACTACAAATCATATCATCATTATCATTGGCAAACTCCATCATTGCCTGCACAAAGACTCAACAAGATACGTACTGCAAATCATATCAAACTCCATCACTGCCTGCACAGAGGATCAGCAAGATACTAACTACAAGTCATATCATCATTATCATTGGCAAACTCCATCATTGCCTGCACAAAGACTCAACAAGATACATACTACAAATCATATCAAACTCCATCACCGGACAGATAATCAACAAAATATGTACTTCAAATCATATCATATCATCATCATCATTATCATTGGCAAACTCCATCATTGTCTGCACACAGGATCCACAAGATAGGTTCTATGCATTATATCATCACTATTACTGGCCAACTCCATCATATAGGTTCAATGAGACGCATAGCCTACTACAATTTGTATCATCATCATTATCATTGGCAAATTCCTCCCTTTGTCTACAGACAGAATCAATGTTCTTGCCCTTGTACATATGCAAAATGACAAACATTTGAGCATAATAAATTCTGCTGAAAGCGGGATGGCGGACTGCTCTGTACCCATGAAAGAAATTCAGTCATGAGCAAATCAGAACTAATTCCCACTCTACACTTCACCAACCAGGTTCTGCCAGTGTTCGAAACCTGGGACCTGCCAATCAAGCATGCAATGGTCTAACCACCTGCCCATTAAACCTGACCCTCTGGCTATCACGACTCTACCTATCAACTTGTTCACAACACGCTGTCAGGATTCTGAAGAGTGCCTGATTCAACACAGGGCAACATGCTGCAACAATTCTAGCAGCAGACTGGGCAAACCACGAGAACAACAGCAATGGCTGCCCCCACGCACACCCAAATATCTGACCAGCTTTGCAAGAAGATTCTTTACCAGTGATGTCAGAGTACACATTCAGTCCTTCCTTACATGATGAAAGAAAAAGCAAACCAGTAACAAGTCAACTTCGCTTGCTTTTGAAGAGAAAGAAACCAACCAAGTGCTGTACAGAGTTTGTAACACTGTCAGATTACCAGCTGTGTTGAAGCCACAGCACTTGTTCCACAAGACTCTGACAAAGAACGAGAGTTTGTCATTACATCCACAGAGAAATTAGGGCCAAAGACAATAACTTTGTTGCTTTTGGTCCGAACATATATATATGAAGCCAGTGATAGTGGACCTACAACCAGCCTTTTTGTTGTTGTTTTCAATGTTCACAAAGTATATGATTTTCAACTCCATCAAACAATATCAATATTAATATCAATATTCACTACATTACCAAGTATAAATAAAGTAACTGTCAGCTTAAGTTAGGAAATTAATAGCTCAAAAACAAAAACAAAAAAACCAATACA
>JAFLJL010019316.1:0-2500 GCA_018398815.1 Conus ventricosus
ACAATTGCCGTTTCTTTTCGTCTGTACATTCTTTGTCATTTGTGATGTAGAATACGAAATCTTTTGAACTTTACGATGCAGTTATCTTTTGGGTCTTAAAACGCTGTGTCTTTTGGTCTCTAAGATGCATTGCTTTTTTCGACAATGCCTTTTGTCTTTACAATACAATGTCTTTTGGCCTTTCAATACAATGTCTTTCAGACTTTACGAAACCATTTTTTTAAGTCTTGATTGTGCTATTCGTTTTGGTCCTGCCAATGCTAAATTTACAATACTATGGCGTTTGGTCCGTACAATGCAATGTTTGTTTTTCATCTTTACGATGCAGTCTTTTTCAATATAAAAAAATGCTTTCTCTTTTGGTTCTTAGACTGCTAAGTCTCTCTGGTCCTAACATACCATGTCTTTCTTTTCTAAATTTCACAGTGCTGTAGTTTCTACAATGCAGAATCATTTGATTTTTCACCGTGCAGTCTCTCTCTCTCTCTCTCTCTCTCTCTCTCTCTCTCTCTCTCTCTCTTCTCTCTCTCTCTCTCCTCTCTCTGTCTGTCTCTCTCTCTCTCTCTCTCTCTCTCTGTCTGTCACACACACACACACACACCACACACACACACACCACACACACACACACACACACACACACACACACACACACACACACACACACACACACACACACACGCACGCACACACACACACACACACACACACACACGCACAACACACGTACACACACACTAACACACACACGCACACACACACACACACACACACACACACACACCACCACACACCACACACACACACCACACACACACACACACACACACACAACATACACACAACACACGCACACGCACACACTAACAGACACACACGCACACACACACGCACACACACAACACACGCACGCGCACACACACACACACACACACACAGCAACACACACCACACACACACACACACACACACACACACACACACACACACACTCAGTGGCACACACACACACACACACACACACACACACACACACACACACACACACACACACACACACACACACACACACACACACACACACACACACACACACACAACACACACACACACACACACACACACACACACAACACTGAAGCCCATTCTGCGCGAAAACGTTTTCTAATTTCGGTTGGAAATGAACATCCTGCAAGAAATATATCGAATATGATTTTTTGATTTCGGATAATTGAATATGTCTCTTCATTTTTTTTGGCTTGGCCTAACCATGACAATTCCAAGATGCTATGGTGACTTGACTACTCTCACCGCGAGACTGAACACTGACAAGGGTCAGGCCAATGTATCGATTACATGACCATACTGACAAGTAAAACGGAACCGACAGGGAAAAAAGCAACTGAAGCAATGAAGCGAAAAAAAAAACAAACCCAAATGGCACAGCCCCGCGAAAGACATCTCTGACCACATTCACATCAGAACTTTTACACAGCTATGCACATCGGCACACTGTTACAACGGCATCAGGCAACGTCCCCCCCCCCCACACACACACACCCTCCCGCCCCCCTACCCTACCCGAAGAAAACAAAAGGAAAAAAAAATGAGAAGAAAAACCAACAAAGAACATCATCAAAAATCAAGCTGTGTACAGCAGACCTGTTATATACTCATGGAAAAGCATGATCGTTTGAAATTCCTCGGCCCATCCGTCTTAGGCATCGTGCTTCCCTTACCTTTCCACCTCCCAAGCAAACAATGATATTAGTCGTGTCTAAGAGGGTGAAATCTTATAGATATAGCATTATTTTATCCATTCAGTGAATGTGTCGGTCTCTTAAAAGCTTTTCATGGAAAAAAGTGTAACACGTATACCAGATTCCTGTTTCTGTTGAGAGAGAGAGAGAGAGAGAGAGATGAGAGATGAGAGAAGGAGAGGAGAGGAGAGAGAGTGAGGAGAGAGAGAGGAGAGAGAGAAGACAGGAAAATACGAGAGGAAGACAGAAACCAGAGAGACAGACAGAAGGGCTGAGCATTCTATTGCTTTTTTGAGATAATCCGAAGCTTATTTCCAGAACTATGGTTCATGATATTTGCTTTAAAACAGTGAAATAAAAGCGAGACATCTTAGATAATTGAAAAAACGAACAAGTAAGGAAAGAACAAGACGGCCAGGAAATATGCTGGAACAATGTGACCTCCATTTTAAGCATTCACAATTATGCGCACAGCAGCCCTGCTGTTTTAGGAGGGGGAGACCTCGCCTCAAGCGAAGAGATTATGCAAAAAGCAGCTTTATGAGAAAATGGAGGAGAAAAATGTGATTTTGCACTCCAGTGATAGTTTTGATTTGACGCTGCTGGTGAACACGGCTTTGTCTGTGCAGTGGATGTATGGTCACATTTGGGTTGGGTTAACAGGGCAGCTTTTGTGTCATTAGACAACCTGTTGGGCTAACAGACAGCTTTTGTGTCCTTAGACAACCTGTTGGGCAACA
>JAFLJL010019316.1:7500-25252 GCA_018398815.1 Conus ventricosus
TTTCTGTAAGCTGGAAGAATAGGAATACCTGTGGGTGTGAGAACGGTACTTTCTGTAAGCTGGAAGAATAGGAATACCGCAGGTGTGAGAAGTGTACTTTCTGTAAGCTGGAAGAATAGGAATTTTCTTTAGGTGTGAGAAGTGTACTTTCTGTAAGCTGGAAGAATAGGAATCCTGCAGGTGTGAGAAGTGTACTTTCTGTAAGCTGGAAGAATAGGAATACCTGTGGGTGTGGATCCGTACTTTCTGTAAGCTGGAAGAATAGGAATACCTGTGGGTTGTGAAACGGTACTTTCTGTAAGCGGGAAACGAATAGGAATACCTGTGGGTGTGAAAACCCGTACTTTCTGTAAGCTCGAAGATAGGAATCCCTGGGGGTGTGAGAACGGTACTTTCTGTAAGCTGGAAGAATGGGAAATTTACCTGTGGATGTGAGAGCCGTACTTTCTGTAAGCTGGAAGAATAGGAATACCTGTGGATGTGAGAACCGTCCTTCTGTAAGCGGAGAATTAGGAATACCTGCAGGTGTGAGAGTGTATTTTCTGTAAGCTGGAAGAATAGGAATCCCTTTCCCAGGTGTGAGAAGTGTACTTTCTGTAAGCTGGAAGAATGGGAAATTTACCTGTGGGTGTGAGAACGGTACTTTCTGTAAGCGGGAAAAGGAATAGGAATACCGCAGGTGGTGAGAGGTGTACTTTCTGTAAGCTGGAAGAATAGGAATACCTGTGGGTGTGAGATCCGTACTTTCTGTAAGCTGGAAGAATAGGAATTACCTGTGGAGTAGTAAGGGTAGGGACGTTTCACCCTGTTTTGGGGACTCGGCAGGGACCTCCCCGGTTTTGGGCATGCGGGCAGGTGGCGGCGCGGCAGGTGACGGCAGGTGACGTCGGGGTCACGTGGTTTTGTTTTTGTGTTCTTGTCGCGATGAGTCACGTCGTTAAAAAAAAAAGTTTTTCTTGTTGGCTGACGTAATGGTTTAAAAATAGATGGGGGTGTGTCGTGTTGCTACGCGCGCGTGCGGCTCGATGTGACGCCGTGGTTTGTTTTTGTTTTTGTTTTAAATAAATGTTTTCTCGTTGCCGCGTGGTACGTAGGCGTGTTAGAGACGGCGGTGATGACACTTAGGATGATGCTGTTTGATGACGGGAATCCGTTAGACCAGGAATAAAAAAATGTCAATGTGGGTCGCTAACAGAAGAAGTTTATGGACCCAAGGTGGGGAAAACATCCCTTTACCTGTGTGATTGCTGGTCCAACGGGGAAGTGGAAAAAATGTTTGGGTCAACAAGTTTATAAATTCACATCATGAAGTAATGACCCCACCACCGATGGATTGTGTGGTGTTACGGAGAGGGGCCCAGTCTGGATTATCATCTTTTGAAAGGAGTCCCCTTTTATCGAAGGGCTACCCAAATTTAGAAGAATGGGATGATCAGAAACGACGTTTGGGGGTGATGGATGACTTGATGAAGCGAAACGGATAACGGGTGACAAAATTATTTACGAAAGGTAGTCATCATCACAACATGGTGTCATGTACATCGTGCAGAATTGTTTGGGAAAAAAAAGAAACAACGGACCATCAGCTTGAACAGTCATTATCTGGTGGTATTCAAGAACCCAAGAGACACCTCAAGATCACCCATTTAGCTAAACAGATGTATCCTGGAAGATTGAAGTACGTTCAGGAAGTTTTTTAAAGAGGCGACATCCAAACCCACGGTTATTTGTTGTTTGACCTTCGTCAGGAGACACCCGATCATCTCCGTCTGAGAACACATATTATACCCCCGACCCATCAAGTCGTGTATGTGCAGAAATGATTTTCGTCTTCCAATATGCCATGTTTTACCTGCAACGATATTTTTCTTTTTGGTGGAGAAAGGGGAGAGAAGGATGTGTGGAGCTTGTATAACCACATGTGAAGTCTTTGATACAGTTTTACGCTGGAGTAACCCCTCTCGTTTCGTGGTGGTAGTCCTTCAGTGGACTTTGTGGGTCTTAAAAGCGAGCGCCCTCTACACACGCGGTTTTTGCGCCCGGGAAAAATTGACTCTTCACCACCATGTCGGCACGTATGAGAAGGAATTACCCATGTTGCAGTTGTTGTGCGGTGCCAAGCCTGCTGTTATTAAGGCGGCCTGAAAGGGGCCTCCCCAGATTTGATAAAAACGCCCTGAGTGAATGTTCCCTCAACATTTTAAAAGGCCACTTTGAGACTGACCCTGCCCAGAAGAAACAGTTGTGCAGATAAAGCAGAGTTACGCTCCCTGGCGAAGAAAGGAACATCCAGCAAGAGAAAGAAGCAGATTTTGGGCAGAAGGGGGGATTTCTCGGTGCCTCATCAAACCTGCCCTGGGGGTGCTCGGGGGGTTTTACTGGGGGGCTTGTAACCACATAATGGAGCATACAAAGAAAATGATTTTGTGGATCCTCGTGGGGCTAGACTTGTTCGCGGACCTCCAGTTCCTGTTTGCCACATCTGACAGTCTTGGGACATGGATCAGCAGATGCGTGATATATTAGAGAACAATGTTTAAAAGCGCGAAGACAAGGCTAATATGTATCATCAGCCCCTTTGGAAATATTTGAAACGTTTTGATCAGTTTAAGGAAAAACCACTGGGTAGTAGTGACTGTTCAAACCCCGCTAAACCCCAACCCGAATCAGAAAACAGAGACTGTTGATGACGCGTCAACTCCCGGGGGACGAGCGTGGAGAAGGATGTTGTGGAAAAGTGTCCCCAAAAACGATGAAAAGCAAAGCGGAGCGACTTTTAAACCGCGTTCAGAATCACCCAGATCTGAAATGGAACCAGCGAGGGGAATCATGGGGCCCGAGGACAGCTGATTAAAACTCGAACCTCGTTGATTTGGTCAATGTTGTGTGAGAAAACGTCGCCACTTCCAACCTATTGGGTGGAAATCCTTTCCCAATGCTCTCAGTGATACCAACGTCCCCCAAGATTTAGTTGGAAAACCCTGACCGTTGGAAGTTTATGACACACAAATACCCGGCACCCTGTCCTATTCTTCACAGTCTACGGTAGGACCGGGTCCGCGCAGGTTCCTCTTCCCCCCAAACCGCGTTTTCTACACCATCCATGCCAATCACCCCCACCATCACTGAGAAACTTTCGCCTTTCATCGATCAGGAAGCCACGAGGTACAGAAGACTCTGACCGTTGGAAGGGGAGCCCACCTTTTTTTGGAAAAAAAAAGACACACAGACGGCCCCGGAAACAACAGAGATTAAGCAAGACGGCGCCTTTGATGGCTTGGGAGTCCTACTGACTACACCCGAAATGGCTCCGCGGAAAAATAAGAAAAACAATCGAAACAGAACAGATTGTTGGCGCAGGCTTACTACACACCAAAAACGCCCTGGATCTTTTGGTGGTTTTTCACGCCTTGAAACGTATAACGAAGGCAAAAGAGTTCTGTGCTCAAAGAATGGTTGAGTCACGAAGATGCTTATATTTTCATAACCTGTGCGACACAAGTTTGAGAGGAGGCGTGTTGTTGTAGGAGGAAAGGCCCATCAATGGCAAGCTGATCTGATTGACGTCCAACGCCTGAAGAAAAACAATGATGGTTTTAGCTATCTGCTGACAGTCATCGATGTCTTGTCTAAATTTTTGCTTGGGTCGTTCCTTTGAAAAACAGACAGGCCTGTGATGGTCGGGCCTTTGAACGCTCCTTGACAGGGTCGGAAACCCTCAAACTCCAAACAGACAAAGGGGCAGAGTTTCTGAACAAACATTTCAAGTTTTTGAAGGAAAGAAGAATACACTTTTTTGTGACAGAAAACGGGATACGAAAGCCTCTGTGGTGGGGAGGACTGAATCGCACTTTGAAAGAGAAGCTCTGGCGCTACTTTCCCAGAAAAATACTTTGGATTTGTGGAAGTTTACCACGTTGGTAAGGCATAAAAACCATTCGTTTCACCGCAGCATCCAGCGTGTCCCGCAGAGTGACAACACACAACCAGAAATGTATGGCAGACTCTGTACAACAGCGCCCAGCCTCGTCTCCTCTCCTCCCCCGCAACTGAAACTAGGAGATCGTGTACGCATCAGTAAAACGAGGAAGACATTTAAAAAAGGTTATTTGCCATCTTGGTCTGAAGAACTTTTCACAGTCAGTCGAATAAAAAGACCATCCAGTGACTTACATTCTCAAAGACGATCATGGAGAAAGCTTAAAGGAAGTTTTATGCCCAGGAGATACAGAAAGTGGGGGAGGAAACAGATTTATCGTATTGAAGCGATCTTGAGCAACGCCAAAAAAAGCTCAGGGGACAGCGTGAATTTTTAAATTTCAAATGGTATGGCTTGACTCTTCATTCAATTCATGGTTTTCCTCAGTCAGCATGACCACCTACGCCCCACTAAACCATGCCTGTTCAGAACCAAGTAGAAAACAGCTCTGATCATGATGATGAGGGAAACCGTCACTCTACGCGGGACCTGAACATCTGCGCTGTGGTGTGTTTTTGGACGACGGTTCCTCGTGGTTGAAATTGTTTTCGGTTGTCGACGCTCCTGGTTTTTGTGGTGGTTGGTGTGTCTCTATTTTAATCTGAGTCGCGGTCAAGGAGTGGACAATTTGTGGGTGGCTCTTTTGGGGTTGTCTCGGGTACATCCTTCCAAATCCTACCATCGATCCACGGCCAACGACCACTGAAACCGTATGTTCTACTTGACGTTACCAGCACACCCTCCATGTCGTACTCCCCCGATAACAACCCCAGTCACTTTTCACCAAACTGCCTCAACCGTGTGACTTGACGGGATTACGAAGGGGGCCTGTCTGAAATACTGTTCAGCAAAACGTACTTTAACATTGAAGAACAAGAAATTTGGAATTCTTTTTCGCCCCGATGGAGAGTCAGATAACGTGGAAAGAACTACCTGCGGGATTGTAAAGAATCACGCAGAATTTTTGACACAGGCTTTTAAACCAAGTTTATCGACGGTCTGTGAAGGGAAAAAAAAAGAAGACAACATAAACTGCATTATAATCGTGCTACCGAAAGTGACAGTTAGACTGTATGAGGCTGATAGCGTTCTCCAGATCAGCCCCCCATTAAGAGATATCTTGGGTCTGGAGAGAGACATTTTGTTTGGGAAAGGTGTCATGAAAGTTAAAAACCAAGTACATTCCAACTAGGGTTTAGAGGGTTGTTATGTCTACTGCGACTTGGTTCAAAACCCCGTCTGTTGGTGATGTGATGGTTCCCTTGCTCCGAATTGTCCGACTGGGAATCAGAGCACTGAAGTTGTACATCATATTTTTGAAAAACCAACTATATTTTTCCTCTGAGTAGGTTCCAGTTCAACACAGTGGAAATCCTTTTAACCAAAGACACGGGGAAACCTCTGTCATTTGACAAAGGGAAAACCATCGTGACGCTTCACTTTCGGCGCAGACGACCTGACGGCCTTTAAGAGATGGTCGTCACGTTCCTTGAACACCGATGGAAAGCTTATGAAGACTATTACTGCGCCCAAGTGGTCACGGGCTCCCTGTGTTTATAGGGGGAAGAAATTACCCAGGGAGAGGACTTGGAAACCTTCTGAGAGGACTCGGGGGGTACTCTCATCCCATTGTTAAAAGTGGTGGAAAGGCTTTACTGAAGGAAGGACTCGAACTGGCATGCAGCTCGCGCAAGATGTGTTGTCTGGGCAAAAATGTGAAGTCCGCTCTCCAGCACCGGGGTAAGCAGGCTGGCAAAACGATTGTTGCATCAAGCCGTGAGCAGAGTCACCGGCCTGCGACACCACGGGGGAACCGCTAGGAGGCGTATAAATTAGCGTCCGCAACCAGCGTGGGTCACTCCAGACGCGGCAAGGGGAAGAAAAGAAGACCACCAGGATTCCTCGAGACATTTTTTTGGGTAGGGCACCATGTCGTTGCTACACCAGCTTCGCGTGAAAGTGTAAATTTCTGGACTTGACTTGTTTTTTTGTATGGGTCACTCAATCAGCGGTAGAAGAAGGTGCATTTGTAGAACTCATCCACTAGCAACCTTGGCTCACGGGCACCCCTTGAATTCTTTTTCAGCGGTGCCACCTCAGACTACGTGGACCTGAGCAATACCAATCTCCACATCCCCGCTAAAGTGACAAAAGCCGATTTGGGACAGCCCTTGACGCCGGCACTGACGTTTCCCTGTCAACAACTGGCTCCATAGTCTGTTTTCTCAGGTGGATGTCTCCCTGAACGACACCCTGATTTCATCCAGCACCAACACTTTCCCCTACCCAGCGTACATCGAGTCAACATTGAATACGGCCCAAAGGGTGCGAAAGACAGTCATTTGACGAGTAGTCTGTATTTCTCTGACACACCCCGGGCCCTCTTGAGGACACCCAAGGGGATAAACAATGTCGGCCTGAAGATTCGAGTGGGGCTGACAGCTGGGAGTGGAGAAGTGGATATGTTGGGGACGCCTTCACACAGATTTGTTTCTCCCGGAACGCTACCTGATCAACGGAGTGGACGTCAAACTCAGACTCATCCCTCCAAAAACGCCTTAACCTCATGGCACATTTATGGTGGTGCGGGTGCGCCCTATAAAAGTGTCATCACTCACGCTTCCTGTTTGTTCGCAAAGTGAAAAATGAATCCGGCCGTTTCCCTTTGGGTCACGAAAAGGCGTGGAAAGGGGGTACGTGCAAGTACCCTCTAAAGAGAAACGTTCAGAAAACCTTCGCTATCCCCAAGGCAACTTCAGCGCCATCCAAGACAACCTCTTTCTCAGTCAGACCCCAAACAAGATCGTCGTCGCTCTTGTACACAGCGGGCGTTCAATGGACGAATACAACAGAAATCCATTCCACTTTCAACACGCCAACTTAAATTTCTTTTGTCTGTACATGGAAAGGGGCGCCAGATTCCCGCCAAGGCCCTGACCCGGATTTTGAACAGCGGGAGTTTTTTGAGGGCCTACACAGTCTGATGCTGGGGACGGGGGTGGTGAACAGAGGGCGCGGAAACCCATCAAGTATCAAGATTATGTCGAGGATACACCCTGTATGCTTTTGATCTGACTCCGAGTTTGCTGGACGGAGACAGCAGTTTGAACTGGTCAGGAGTGGCGCACTTCGTCTGGAAATGAAGTTCTCTCAAGCTCGGCTGAACCTGTCCATGTGATTGTGTATGCAGAGTTGGACAGGGATGATCGAAATCGATCGCGCTCGCCAAGTTTTCGACAGACTTTTCAACATGAATAGTGTGGACATTTTTCGCTGTGTTGACTAAGACATTCACGCCCGGCGTGTCTTTGGGGGAATATATGCGAGGAACAAGCTCCCTCTCTATTTTTACCACCAACGACCATCGCCGTGGTGATTAACACCCACCACAGCTCTGGACCCCGGGGAACATTGGGTCAGCGTTTGGTTTGATGGTCGTGGTAAAGCAGAATTTTTGACAGTTTTGGTCTACCCCTTCGTTTTTATCCAGGGCATTGAAAAGTTTATGTTGAAACACAGTTTCAGTTATCGTTTTAACCAAAGACTTATTCAAAAACTTGACCAGCTCAGCCCGTGGGTACTATGTGTGTATTTCATTTTTTAAGAAAAAGTCGCGGTCACAGTCTTCCCCCAAATGTTGTCGGTGTTCCACCCCATTAATGAGGACCAATGATCAAAAGTGAGATCATTTATTCATTTGTTCACAGAAAAAAGTCTTTTAAAAGCGTTGTAACGTAGGGAGTGTGTCCATACAACACCCCGTTTCACTGCGATCACAATGGAGACGGTTCTGGAGGAATGTTAAAGTTGGGATTGAAAAAATGAAAGCTCAGATGCGCTTGGGCTCTTATCCATCTGTTTGTCCAGAGTTGTTACCAATGTATCGCGCCCCAGTTTGAGCAGCGTGTAGGGAGTGTGGAAGGAGAATGTGTCACTTGCTTTTTCATACTCTTGGGGACGCTTGTGGTCGAGACTCGACAGAGATCGTCTTTCTTCCACATGGTCTCATCTTCTGGTTATCGTATAAAGTACCAGAAGGTTTAAATGGCTGAGTTTGAAGGCCGAAGCCTGGCATGATACAAAATCCCTAGAGTTTTAAAACAAAGTCGTCAGTCTTATCGCTCATAAAAAATTTAAATCAAAACACAACAAAATCTTGAAACTGTTGATTGGTAATCGTTTTGTTTTCCTGATTGGTTTGTTTGAATATCCGGTTTGAGGTGGTTCTGGGGCGGGTTTTTAAAAAAGTTGTGTAAAGCATCACACACGAGCTATATAAATGAGGTCCCTTGTCGTTATTATTACCTTCTCTACGCCGCTCGCGCTGACAACAACGTCTTCACCGCCAGTACCATGAAAAACAAGGAGCCAGAGCCTACACTCTACCCCCTGGGCGCAACATTTTTGCTACCGTCAAAACGTGGCAAGGGTTGTCAGAAAATATGTGCACCATTTTCAAGAGACCAACCAACCCAAGGGTGGTCGTTGGTCAGGGCGCAGCGAGGACTGTCACTGGGATTGCAAGAGTTTGAAAGACTGGTCAAACTGAAGAATAAACTGGCGGCGGACGTCAAATACCAAACATCACTTCGCCTGTGGACAATGCAACGCAACTACCCCAGAGCAGCAGCAGTGGCGTACCATCCTGTACTCCATCTCGCCCTTCGGGCTCTAAGGACTCCCGCTGGATATCTAAAGGGAGTGTGAAACAACCTGATGACTTCCCACCAACCTCCACCCTGTTTGAGCAGCGCCCTGACAAGCGAGTGGCCGGACATTCTCAAGACAGCCCCAGTCCAAGTGGTTTTTGTGGGACCCAAACAAGGAAGGGCCCCAAAGAAGACCAACTGCCTTGGTGCCCGTCTCCCCTGACGTTGGAACGATGGATGGTGTGATGGTGAATCACACACCCTGTGGCGGAGTCCTGCACCGCTGTGACAGAGCCACACAGTCCCAGAACAGAACCCTACACTTCCCAGTGCCACTACTACTGCCCCAGCGAGGATCCCTACATCCTGGCCTTGAAGAAAGGGCTGATGGAGCGTGGTGTCTACTTTTGAATAATAGTGTGCATTTTTGTCGACTGTACAGACTTTGTTAACAGTTATATTGTGTTGTGAAAACAAATTTTTTTTGTGTACTTTTGTTGTCGTTGTTAAAGTTTTTTTTTTTAAAGGAATGTATTTTTTTATGGATGTTGTCCTCCCTGAACTGTATGATCCAAAAGAAAATAAAAGGGCAAAAGCCCCAAAAGGCATATCAGTCAGAGAGCGTCGTTCATATTTCATGGCCTCCTGTCTGATATACCGTTGGCTGCTGTCAGCAAACGGATCACTGGCACAGTTCTTTGTGAACACCAACACGCGGACCCAAACCCGGGGCCTTGGTGTGTGTGTGTGTGTGTGTGTGTGTGCTCTCTCTCTCTCTCTCTCTCTCTCTCTCTCTCTCTCTCTCTCTTTTCTCTCTTTTTGCGTCTGTACGTACCACTATCGCGCCTTTATTTCCACTTCGTCCATGGACTTATTCCCACATTATTTCTTGTTCCCGTGGATGACGATGAGTGGACACCACCGCCACGACCAACACTGTCGTCATCACCACCGCCACCATCACCCCCGCTGCCATACCTCCGTCACCACCCACCTTACCACCACCACGACCAACACCAGCCATCGCCATCACCACGCCATCCCCACCACCACCTTCACCAAATACGACCAACACCACCCCCATCACCACACCCACCTTCACGCCACGACCAACACCACCGCCATCCCTGCCGCCGTCACCGCCACGACCAACACACCGCCATCCCTGTCGCCGTCGCCACCACCTCTATGTGTGTGTGTTTTTATGTCTGTGTGTCTGTCTGTTTTTCCGTCTATGTTTGTGTCTGTGATTTGTTTCGACCACTCTCAGAAATAAAGGGCTAACCCCAAATGGTGTATCGTCAGAGAGCGTCGTTCATCTTTAATGACCCCCTGTTTGATATACTCTTGGCTGCCTATCAACACGAGGCGAGGTACGGTCAACGGGGACCTTGACGGAACAATGCTCATCATCAGTCATTTTTCAACGCTCATCAGTATCGTCAGAAGGTGAGTGGTTTGCGCAAACGGGTGTTCCGAGGAAAAAAAAAAAAAAAAAAAAAAAAAAAAATATGTGTGTATCACTGTCGTCACCGCCGTCTCTGTCTAACACGCCTACGTACCACGCAGCCAAAACAAAAACAAAAAACGGCGTCACATCGAGCCGCACGCGCGCGTGCAACACGACACACCCCCATCTATTTTTAAACCATTACGTCAGCAACAAGAAAAATTTTTTTTTAACGAGCGTGATTTATCGCGACAAGAAAAACAAAAACAAAACCACGTGACCCGACGTCACCTGCCGTCACCCGCCGCGCCGCCACCTGCCGCGCTGCGCAACACCGGGGGAGGTCCCTGCCGAGGTCCCCAAACGGGGGTGAAAGTCCTACCCTTACTACTCCTGTGGGTGTGAGAGCCGTACGTTCTGTAAGAAACATGGATAGGATTATTACTCATGCTGGGGAGGTGCAATGTGAAACATTTTTTTTCTGGATGCACTGAGATGTTGTCAGAGAAAAATATCGGTCTGCAACAAATATCAAAATCACGGGAAAAATGTTCTTGCTTGACCTAATGTACACTACCCAATAAGATGTTTTCAAATTTCCCAAACCCCTTGCTTAGCAAACATGTTTACCCTCGTGAAAAATGAGAGAAATACCGCCGCCTTTGTTATCTTTTTAAAGATTTTGAAATGAAGATGTAGATAGTGAATTTAAGGCGAAGAACGTCACGAAGGAAACCACATTTAAATAAAACGGTGTAATTTGTGTCCGTTTTCATGTCATTAATCATTGTACTTTGACACTTTGCTGTAAAAGGCCATTACACTTTGACGCTTCAATGCCTCTGTGTGTTATATGTTTATGCAATGTGACGCAACATGTCTTTTTTTTACCGAAAGAAAATGACTGGTAAACCTGCAGCATTTCACCATTAACAAAAACAAAGTACACCCCAAAACACACCACACACACACACACACACACGCACACGCACGCACGCACGCACGCACGCACGCACGCACGCACGCACGCACGCACACACACACACACACACACACACACACGCCCGCAAAACAACAGACATTGCAACTTTTTTTTGGTTCTCTCCTCCTCCGTCACCACCATCCCCCCTACCCTACCCAAAACTTGCCAATCCAGCGCACTTGATTCAAAACTTTCGTTCTTTTATGTGTAAAGAATTCGCTCCGAGTTTCTTGTTCACAAAAAGAAAACGAAATGAATATCAGTTTGATTCCATAAAAAGAAATGAATTGAAAATTCACTTCACTCATAGAAATATGAACAGAAAAGAAATTGTTTTACATTCAAAATTCGAAGCTTTCGAACTAATTTTGCCGTAACTTCAGAACAACATCATGCCACGATAGAAACATTGATGCTGCAATATCTTTACCTGATTCAATGTGAATTGATATCATGCCAGAGAGAGAGAAAGAGAGAAAGAGAGAGAGAGAGAGAGAGAGAGAGAGAGAGAGAGAGAGAGAGAGAGAGAGAGAGAGAGAGAGACTCAAGACCAAGATAATTTATTCATGATTAGGCCATTGCCCTCATGAAGGGGTGCTAGCAAGTACAATCACAAAAGCACCCTAAGGATACACACAGACATAACCAATATGTGTACATAACCTATTTTAAGATATCATACAAGACCGCAGTTTGAACGCTTTAAAAAGATAAATCGACAAATTTCTGACTGTTTGTTCACAAGTACACGCCGAAAGAAGTGCTAATCTGAAGTGATTGGGACTTTATAATACTTCAAAGGTATATACTGAGCTCTTAGTTTTTGCAGGACATGGACAACATAACACAAAATGAACTTCATTTTCTTTCTCCTCTTTGCAGAGTTGGCATAATAAATCTGCATTGCAATGGGGTCGGTGACGATAATAGTGCACTGCAATTTCAGAAACACCGAGTCTGAATCTAGAAGTTACGTATTTTAAATGCCTGTCCAGATTCAACAATAATAGGTTTTAACATTAGGCGCAGTGCAAAAAGATCTACACACGTTAAATCTTTCGCTATTACTCACATGATAATTCCATTCTTGCCATCTCCATGCAATCAGTCTATCTCTAAAAATCCGAAGAAAATCATCAATTGCATCAACACCTTGGTTCAGCCAGACATAACCAAACCCATACATATATATTTACAACGAACATTTGAGGCCCAGTTTCTTTTTGTCACGTTCGTCCAAATCATACAACATACAATATGCCTTATATGGTAATCTATGCTCATCCATTCTAGTTAGTTTTAACCAAAACTTAATACATTTTAAAGCAGAATTTATGTATATTAGGATATCTGTTCGTTTCTCCATATATCAGATCGTGTGGTGTTCGTATGTCGACGCCTAAGAATCGTTTGAGTCCAAACAAATGTACTTTTTCACAGTGTAATGCTGCACTGTCTAGCCCCATAATTCGCACCGTACTGAACCACTGGCTGAATCTGAGAGTCAAATAATTTTAGAAATGTGTTTAGAGAGTTATTTTTCAACTTATACAATTTTTGCAATATACATAACAAAGCATTCTTGGCTCGACTAGAAAGATTATTGCACGCTGCTACAAAACTAATTCTCGTAGAGAAATAAATTCCCAGATATTTGTACACATTTACAACAGGCATGATTTATTCCATTTATAAGCCCATTTCTCACTAGCAGATAAATAACCACCTTTCCTAAACACAACAACATTACTTTTGTTCATATTCACCTTCAAGTGTAACGCTGCCGTTGCTCGACACATACTATTGATCTGTGTCTGCAGGCCAATAACCGTTTCAGCCACTAATGCCACATCATCAGCCAGTAATAAAATAAACAGCTCAAAGTAATCGTGTGTAAAGGTTGCACCATGTCTGCCTCCTCTTAACACTTCTAGTGCTAATTCATTGATAAATAAAGAAAACAGTATAGGGCTGCAAACATCACCTTGTTTTACCCCACGAGTACATTTGATGTATTCCGTCAGTTTAGCGCCACATCTGACCCTAGCTTTTACATTCATGTACATACTACGAATAGATTTATACAGTTTGCCTTTAATTCCATTTTTCAAATGTATCGGCCATAACAAGTTCCTTTCTATAGAATCAAATGCCTTTTCAAAATCAATGAAGGCAACGTATAGTTTGCGGTTTAAACAAAACTGTTTTTGTATTAATGCCATAAAGTAAACATATGGTCAACTGTAGAATACCCTCTTTTAAAACCCGCTTGGTGTTCACCCGTCAAATTATATTCTTCTATCCATTCTTGAAATCTGTTATTTATAACTGCACTATACATTTTACTGCTAATGTCACACAAAGATATGCCTCTATAATTGTTAGGGTTATTCACATCACCCTTTTTAAATAAAGGAAGTACATAGAGTCTGTCCAGTTGTCTGGGAAAACACCCTTGTCAAACAATGCATTAAAATATTTTACAAAAAAATCAACTGATCGAGTCCCTGCAAATTTTAGCATTTCCCCTATAACCCCATCTGGTCCTGCAGCTTTACCATTTTTCAATTTTCGTATTGCAAGCATTACTTCTTCTCTTGATATGGGCCGATTCATAGCTCTGCTTTCTTCTTCGTTTTCATACACAAGTTCTACATCATTATCTATAATAGCTGTGTCTGTGAATTCATCTCTTTCAGTAGGTCTTTAAAATGCTTATACCATTCATCCACACTTAAATTACTATGAACTTGTTTACGTTTAAAGGATATATTTTTAACAGTTTTCCAAAACTCTCTTTGGTTGTTTACTGTTGAAACAAGTTTTCCAATAACATATCATTATACTGTTTTTCTTTCCTTTTCAACATACTCTTATATTCCCTTCGTGCAATACAGTAAGCATCACTATCACTTTCATCCCTTGTTTTCCTGAATATTGAGAGCAAACCTTTTGCTCTAATCTTGCTTAATGTGCATTCCTTATCATACCAGTCATTTTTATCACCCTTTGACAAACAGATATTCTTTTTCATACAACTTGCTTGTTTTTTGATACATTCATTAAACATGTTCAAAGCATCGTTGCAATCATGATCAACCAAATCAATTGCACAATCGAGGGACGATTGTGATTCATCTGAATGCATCGCACTAATATAAGCATTCGCAAAATCCGAGTTCCACACAAATTTTTCAATACACTGTTGTTCATCCACTGGAGTGGAAACACTTACCTTGTTATTACTCCCAGGCAATTTCAAATAAAACTCAACGGGTAAATGGTCTGATTCTAATCTTTCTGAAACAATCAGTTCACAACAAGAAAACAAAATAGTCAGTAATTCTTTGGAGACTAGAAAATAATCATTAACACTGTTTCCTGTTTGTGATATATATGTATAGTTGCCATCAGTATCACCATTACAAATGCCATTGAGTATACATAAACCAAGCGCTGTACACATGTTTAACAAACATTTTCCATAACAATTAAGTGTGCTATCAGCAGATTTTCTTACATGGCAATTATAAACAGAACGGCTGTTGAAATGATTTCCAAATAAACCATCGTCACCAGAAACATCAGAAGAACAGTTGGAGGTTCTACCGTTTAAATCTCCTGATAAAATCACATACACGTCATCAAACCGAATCAAACAGAGAGAGAGAGAGAGAGAGAGAGAGAGAGGAGAGAGAGAGAGAGAGAGAGTAGGAGAGAGAGAGAGGGAAGAGAGAGAGAGGGAGAGAGAGAGAGAGAGACAATGACAATGACAATGAATGCAGTTTAATGTCATCAGCAAAACCTGCTATTTGACATGGGGAGCACTGCTTGAACAAAATTAAGAAAAATCAAAATTAAAGAGAATCAGAAAGCAAATAGAAATTCATAAACACCATAAATAGCAAGCGACCAGCAGGCCTAGTCAATAAGTTGAGAGGACAACAGGATTTAACAACAAAGAACATTAATTCGACTTAAGTATTGAAAAGCTTCCTTTTTCGAAGGATATTTGCTTCTGCAAAAATTTAGCAATAGATTTTAAATTGTTTTTCACTATCACTCTGTAACAGAGTGACTAAGTCACGTTCTTCTGCTAATACTGATTTAAGACATCGCATTTTCCCCGTCCCTTTTCATACACCTCGCACTGGAAGAAAAAAGTGAAATTCATCTTCTATATTATTTTTTTTTTACAATTAGACAGATACAGTTACGTTCATTATTAAATATACCATACCATCTTTCTTTAGCATATAGACCAAGGGTCCTTGTTCGAAAGCGTGCTAATGAATCCCTATGCCATTTTCGCGTTACAACCGATAAAATACTTTTCTGGCTGTAAGTCACTATTAAAGCGCAAGAACCAAGAGTATCTCTCACTATTTTCTAATTCAGAGTGCCAGATCTGTTGGTAGGAGGATATCAAACGCTCTTTAAATTTTAGAATAAAAAGTTTGTCGTTCTCAACACCCTGGTTATTCCATACAAAACAAATCCAGTTTCGAAAAGCAGATTTTTTACTCCAGAAACCCAGTTTTGTCTTCCATTCTCATGTTGTCTTGTCTTAATAACAGATAATGGTTTTCAGAAAGGGAGGGTATTTGGCTAGGTATGAAAAATGGTGGTATGGCGATTTAGAAGTTAAGTTGCAAACAACTACAAATACTTAGGTCTAATTTTCACAACTAAACTAAGTATGAGTAAGGCATGGATGGAAATGTATAGAAAAGGAAGGAAAGGAGTTATTGAGATTTTAAGATCTCTAAGGAAGTTGAAATGTATCGAACCTACTATATTTTGGAAAACTTTTTGATTCACAAGTGGAACCTATGATAACATATGGAGGAGAAATATGGGGTTTATTGGAAAATGACCTTATGGAAAAGGTGCACACACTGGCGATTAAACGTTTTCTAAACATCCCTTTACACAGTTCTAATAAAATGGCATATGGAGAAACGGGTAGATACCCCTTGCAAATACGTTCCAAAACTAAGTGTGTCAAGCATTGGTTACGTCTTGTAAAAACTTCCACAAAGCAAAAAAAAGCAAAGCAGAGAGAGAGAGAGAGAGAGAGAGGAGAGGAGAGAGAGAGAGAGAGAGAGAGAGAGAGAGAGAGAGAGAAAGACGAGAGATGAAGAGAAGAGAGAGAGAGAGGAGAAAGAGAGAGAGAGAGAGAGAGAGAGAGAGAGAGAGAAAGAGAGAGAGAAAGGGACAGAGACAAAGAGGGAGACAGAGACAGACAGACAGACAGACAGACAGACAGACACACACACACACACACACACACACACACACCACACACACACACACACACACACACACACAAACACAAACACACACACACACACACTACACACAACACACACACACACACACAGAGAGAGAGAGAGAGAGAGAGAGAGGGAGAGAGAGAGAAGAGGAGAGAGAGAGAGAGAGAGAGATAATTAGAGGATCGACTGATTAATTGTTTGAGCTTCCATATCCAGGATGAAGATTTGAAGCCGAGGCTGAGACTGCGATCTGCTCTTGTCATGCACACATCATCACATCTGAGTCACACTGGCCAAGCCACAGAAAGAAAACGACTGCCAGAGAATGACAACACCGAATGATTGCGTCCGATTAATGAGCTAATGGAGTGTGATAAAGAAGGAGGATCAGGAACAAATGACGCGCGTACGCGCGCGCGTACACACACACACACACACACACACACACACACACACACACACACACCACACTCACACACACACACACACACAACACACACACACGACGCGCGCGCGCACGCGCGCGCGCGCACACACACACACCACTACACACACACACACACATCACACACACACACACCACACACACACACACACACACACACACACACACACACACACACACACACACACACACACACACACGTGGGCGCAGGCGCACATTAAAAAGTAATCTGAGGTTGTCGAAAAAGAACGTTCAAACTAAGGAAACTATTGAGAGTTGTAATGCGTGCGTGCCTACATGTGTGTGTGTGTGTGTGTGTGTGTGTGTGTGTGTGTGTGTGTGTGTGTGTGTGGTGTGTGTGTGTGTGTGTGTGTTGTTGTGTGTGTGTGTGTGTGTGCATGTTGTGTGTGCGTGCGTGTGATGCGCATTTATATCCTCCTGTCAGATCATACAAATGATGTAATGTTACCTCATTTACATTTATTTCACTCAAATTTCGTTTTAATGGTCCACATTCTTTCCGAAGTCATTACCTTTTCCTGTAACCAAAACGTTGTTGATTTTTCTGTGTTATTCATCTTCATATGACATTAATGTATTTTCCTAAATGTACACTATTTTGTTCTGTCGTACGTTCGTCCAAGTTAAGAAAACAATAACAAACAAGAAGGGAAGACAACAAACATTTGACATGTACGCAGTAAATTTATTGTAAGAAAAATAATCCCAATGATCATTTTCATAGTCGTATCTTTCGTTTAGTTGATTGTTTTCCAAATCCAGTAGTTAAAGTGTCCAATAAATCTCCCCTTAAAGTACCTTGTTTGGCTTTTCTACGTAGTGGCCAACATACCTTATCCAATGCCAGTTTGAAGATACGGACATTTCAGGGTTATGCCAGTTTGAAGATACGGACAGTTAAGGTTATGTAGTTGAAGATTCGGACACTTCATGGTTATGCAGTTTGACCT
>JAFLJL010019316.1:28752-43752 GCA_018398815.1 Conus ventricosus
TACTGACTATTTTTGTTTTTCTTGTTGTGAACTGATTGTTTCCAGAAAGATTAGATCAGACCATTTACACGTTGAGTTTTATTTGTTATTGCCTGGGAGGAGTAATAACAAGGTAAGTGTTTCCACTCCAGGTGGATGGAATCAACAGTGTATTGAAAAATTTGTGTGGAACTCGGATTTTGCGAATGCTTATATTAGTGCGATGCATTTCAGGTGAATCGCAATCGTCCCTCGATTGTGCTAATTGATTTGGTTGATATTGATTGCAACGATGCTTTGATACATGTTTAATGAATGTATTCAAAAAAACAAGCAAGTTGTATGAAATAGTATATCTGTTGTTCAATGGGTGATAAAAATGACTGGGTATGATAAGGAAATGCACATTAAGCAAGATTAGTGCAAATGGTTTTGCTCTCAATATTCAGGAAACAAGGGATGAAAGTGATAGTGATGCTTACTGTTTTGCACGAAGGGAATATAAGAGTATGTTGAAAAGGAAAGAAAAACAGTTATAATGATTATGTTATTGGAAAAACTTGTTTCATACAGTAAACAACCAAAGAGAGTTTTGGGAAAACTGTTTTAAAAAATATATCCTTTAATACGTAAACAAGTTCTTAGTAATTTAAGTGTGCGAGAATGGTTATATGCTTTTAAAGACCTACTTGAAAGAGATGAATTCACAGACATGCTATTATAGAATGATGTAGAACTTGTGTATGAAATCGAAAGAAGAAAGCAGAGCTATGAAATCGGCCCTTATCAAGAGAAGAAGTAATGCTTGCATTACGAAAATTGAAAATTGGTAAAGCTGCAGGACAGATTGGGTTTTTGGGGGAAATGTGCTTTAAAAAATCAAAAAAAAAAAAAATTTGCAGGGACTGTTCAGTTGATTTTTTTTTGTAAAATTTTTTATGCATTGTTTGACAGGGTTATGTTTCCAGACAAAGGTACTGGACTCTATTGTACTTCCTTTATTTAAAAGGGTGAGGTGAATAACCTACAATTATAGAGGAATATCTTTGTGTGACATTAGGCAGTAAAAGTTTAGTGCAGGTTATATATAACAGATTTAAGAATGGATAGTTGTTTATAATTTGATCGGATGTCGAACACCAAGCGGGTTTTAATAGGGGTATTTCAGTTGACCATTTGTTTACTTTTTTGGCATTAATTCAAAAACTGTTTGTTTTAAAACGCAATATACGTTGCTTTCATTGATTATTGAAAAGGCATTGTGATTCTATAGAATAGGAACTTGTTTTGGCCGATACTTTGAAAAATGGAAATTAAAAGGCAAACTGTATAAATCTATTCGTAGTATTACATGAATGTAAAAGCTAGGTCTGATGTGGCCGCTCTTAAAAACTGACGGAATACATTCAATGTACCTCGTGGGGTATATACCAAGCGTGTATGTTTGCAGCCATATTACTGTTTTCTTTATTTATCAATGATTTTGCACTAGAAGTGTTAAGAGGGGTTCAGACGTGCATAAGTGGTGAACCTTTATCAACATTACTTTGAGCTGTTATTTTATTACTGGCTGATGAATGTGGCATTAGGGCTGAAACGTTCTAGTGGCCTCCTGCAGACAACAGTTCAATAGTATGTGTCGAGCAAACGGGCCCCAGCGTTACACTATGAAGGTGAATTGAACATTAAGTTAATGTGGTTGTGTTTAGGTAAGGTGGTTTTTTATCTGCTAGTGAGAATGGGCTTATTATGGAAGTAATCTTTGCCTGTTGTAAATGTGTACTAAATATCTGGGAATTTTTTCTCTACGAGAATTAGTTTTGTAGCAGCGTGCAATATTCTTTCTAGTAGAGCCAAGAATTGCTTTTGTTATTGTATATGCAAAAATTGTATAAGTGAAAAATATCTCTCTAAAACACATTTCTAAAATTATTTGACTCGCAGATTCAGCCAGTGTTCGGACGGTGCGGAATTATGGGGGCCTAGAAGTGCAGCATTAAACTGTGAAAAAAGTACATTTGTTTGGACTCCAAACGATTCTTAGGGTCGACTTACGATACACCACACGATCTGATATATGGAGAAACGAACAGTATATCCTATATACATAAATTCTGCTTTAAAATGTATTAAGATTTTGGTTAAAACTAACTAGATGGGATGCGCATAGATTACCCTTATAAGCATATTGTATGTTGTATGATTTGGACGAACGTGACAAAAGAACACTGGGCCTCAAATGTTCGTTTTGTAAATTTATATGTATGGGTTTGGTTAGGTCCTGGCTGATCCAAGGTGTGGATGCATTTGTTGAATTACTTCGGATTTTAGAGGTTAGGATGTTTGCATGGAGTTGGCAAGAATGGAATTATCATGTGAGTATAGCGCAAGATTTATACAGTGTGTAGATCTGTTGGCACTGCGCCTAATTTTAAATCCTATTTATTGTTGATCTGGACTAGGCATTTAAAATACGTAAATCTAGATTCAGACTCGGTGTATCTTGAAATTGCAGTGCACTATTTTCGTCAACCGACCCATTGCAATGCAGGTTTTTATGCCAACTCTGCCAAAGAGGAGATGAAAATGAAGGTCATTTTGTGTTATGTTGTCCTGTCCTTGCAAAAACTAAGAGCTCTGTATTATTCCTTTGAAGTATTATAAAGTCCAAATCACTTCAGATTAGCACTTCTTTCGGCGTGTACTTGTTGAAAAACAGTCTGAAATTTGTCGATTTATCTTTTTAAAGGTTTCAAACTGCGGTCTTGTATGAGATCTTAAAATAGGTTATGTACACTATTGGTTATGTCTGTGTGTATCCTTAGGGTGCTTTTGTGAGTGGACTTGCTAGACCCCTTCATGAGGGGCATGGCTAATCATGAATAATTATCTTGTGTCCTGAGTCTCTTCTCTCTCTCTCTCTCTTTTCTCTCTATCTCTCTCTCTATCTCTCTCCTCTCTCTCTCTGTCTTTTTCTCTCGCTCTGGCATGTTATCAATTCACATTGAAGCAGGTTTATAGATTTAATTTTTTTGCAGCATAAATGTTTTCTATAGTGGCTTGTTGTTGTTCTGAAGTTACGGCAAAATTAGTTTTCGAAAGCTTCGAATTCTTGATTGTTAAACAATTTTCTTTTTCTGTTCATATTTTATGAGTGAAGTGAATTTCTATCATTTCGTTTTATGGAATCAAAATGATATTCAGTTCGTTTCTTTTTGTGTTAAAAAGAAACTCGGAGCGAATTCTTTACACATTAAAAGAACGAAAGTTTTGAATCAAGTGCGCTGGTTTGGCAGTTCTTTGGGTAGGGTAGGGGGGGATTGTGGTGACGGGAGAGGAGTAGGTGACCAAAAAAAAAGTTGCCTATGTCTGTTGTTTTTTTGCGGGCGTGTTGTGTGTGTGTGTGTGTGTGTGTGTGTGCGTGCGTGCGTGCGTGCGTGCGTGCGTGCGTGCGTGCGTGCGTGCGTGTGCGTTGTGTGTGTGTGATGATGTGTGTGTGTGTGTGTGTGTGTACATTTGTTTTTGTTAATGGGTGTATGCTGCAGGTTTACAGTCATTTCTTACGGTTTGAAAAAAAGACATGTTGGTCACATTGCATAAACTTATAACACACAGAGGCATTGAAGCGGTCAAAAGTGTAATGCCTTTTACAGCAAAGTGTCAAAGTACAATGATTAATGGACATTGTGTGAAAACGGACAATAATTACTCCGTTTTATTTTAAAATGTGGTTTCCTTCGTGACGGTCTTACGCCTGTAAATTCTACGATTCTACATCTTCATTTCAAAAATCTTTATAAAGATAAACAAAAGGCGGCGGTTATTTTCTCTCATTTTCACGTGGGTGGGGTAAACAAGTTTGGCTAGCAAGGGGGATTAGGAAATGTTGAAAACATCTTATTGGTAGTGTACATTAGGTCAAGCAAGAACATTTTTTCCCGTGATTTTGATATTTGTTGCAGACCGTTTTTTTTCTCTGACATCATCTCAGTGCATCCAGAAAAAAAATGTTTCACATTGCACCTCCCCAGCATGAGTATTATCTATCATGTTTCTTACAGAACGTACGGCTCCTCACACCCACAGAGTTAGTATAGTAAGGGTAGGACTTTTCACCCCGTTGTGGGGGACCTCGGCAGGGACTCCCCGGTGTTGCGCATGCGGCGGAGGTGGCGGAGCGGCAGGTGACGGCTGGTGACGTCGGGGTCACGTGGTTTTGTTTTTGTGTTCTTGTCGCGATGAGTCACGCTCGTTAAAAAAAAGTATTTCTTGTTGGAGACGTAATGGTTTAAAAAATAGGATGGGGGATTGTGTCGTGTTGGCTACGCGCGCGTGCGGCTCGTTGTGAGCCTGTGTTTGTTTTTGTTTTTTGGCTGCGTTGGTACGTAGGCGCGTCGTGTTAGACAGAGACGGCGGTTGAGGACAGTGATGAAGACACATTTTTTTTTTTTTTTTTTTTTTTATTTTTTTTTTCTCAGAATACTCCCATAGCCTTAGTTGCGTACCCAACAATCAACCTTTCTGACGATATGATGAGCGTTGAAGGATGACTGATGATGAGCATTGTTCGTCAAGGTCCCCGTTGACCGTACCTCGTCTCGGTGTTGATAGGAGCCAAGTTGTATATCAACAGGAGGTCATTAAAGATGAACGACGCTCTTTGATCGATACCCATTTGGGGATAGCCCTTTATTTCTGAGAGTGGGCGAAAACAGATCACTGGACACAAACATAGACGGACAAACAGGACAGACACACAGACATAAAAAACAACACACTAGTGGGTATGGTGCGACGCGACAGGGATGGCGGTGGTGTTGGTCGTGGCGGTGACGGCGGTAGGGATGGGATGGCGGTGGTGTTGGGTCGTGGCGGTGACGGTGTTTGTGGTGATGGCGGTGTGTGTTGGTCTAGTGGTGAAGGTGGTGGTGAGGGATGGCGGTGGTGTCCAGCGATGGCGGTGCGTGTTGGGTCGTGGTGGTGGTTGAAGGGTGGTGTGGTGACGGAGGTGATGGCTGCGGTGTATGGTGGCGGTGGTGATGACGACAGTGTTGGGTCGTTGGCGGTGGTTGTCTATCATCGTTATCCACTGGACAAGAAAATATGTCGGAACGGAATAAGTCCATGACGAAGTGGAAATAATGGCGCGATAGTGGTACGTACTAGGGAAGCATAGAGAGATGAGAGAGAGAGAGAACGAGTCGATGAGAGAGAGGGAGAGAGTGAAGATGAGGCACACACACACTCACACCTCACACACACACAAGGAGGAGGGTTCCGCGGTGTTGGTGTTCACAAAGAACTGGGTCCAGTGATCCGTCAGATGGACAGGCAAGCCAAGCGGTATATCAGACAGGAGGCCCATTGAATTATGAACGACCGCTCTCTGACTGATATGCCATTTGGGCTTTTGCCCTTTATTTTCTTTTTGGATCATACATTTAGGGAGGACAACTTCCATAAAAAATACATTCCTTTATAAAAAAAACTTTAACAACGACAAACAAAAGTCACAAGAACATATTGTTTTCTCAACACATTATAACTTGTATTTACTAAGTTGTACAGTTCGACATCATAGCACCTAATATTCAAAAGTTAGACTCCAAGCTCCCATCAGTGTCTTTCTTCAAGGAAGGATGTAGGGATCCTCGCTGGGGCAGTAGGTAGTGGCACTGGGAAAGTGTAGGGTTCTGTTTCTGGGTCTGGGACTGTGTGGCTCTGTCACAGCGGTGAGGACTCCGCCACATGGGGTGTGTGATTCCACCATCACCACCATCCATCGTTCCAACGTCAGGGAGGGGAAGACGGGACAAAGGCATTGGGTATTCTTTCGGCCCCTTCCTTTTGTTTTGGGTCCCTACAACACCTGATTGGCTGCGGCTGTCTTGTGAATGTCCGGCCACTCGCGTTGTCAGGGCGTGCTCAAACAGGGTGAGGTGGTGGGAAGTCATCAGGTTGTTCCACTGCCTGAGATATCAGCGGTAAGTCTTAGAGTCGAAGGGCGAGATGGAGTACAGGATGGTACTGCCCACTGCTGCTGCTCTTGGGGGTAGTTTGCGTTTGCATTGTCCACAGGCAGAAGTGATGTTTGTATTTGACGTCCCGCCGCCAGTTTATTCTTCAGTCTTGACCAGTCTTTCAAACTCTTGCAAATCCCGTGACAGTCCTCGCTCGCGCCCTGACCAGACGACACCTTTGGTGTTGGTTGGTTCTCTTGTAATTGTGCACATATATTCTGAAACCTTTGCCACGTTTTGTCGGTAGCAAAAATGTTGCGTTTCCCAGCGGGTAGAGTGTAGGCTCGGCCCTTGTTCTTCATGGTACTGAGTCGGTTGATAAGGCGTTGTAGGTGCAGCGCGGAAGCGGGTAGAGAAGGTAATAATTCACGACATGGTGGAGACTCCCTCTTTTATACGATCGTGTGTGTATGCTTACACAGACTGGTTTAAAACCGCCCAGGACCCACCTCAACGGATATTCAAACTAACAAATCAGGAAATCGAACGATTTAGCCAATCAAGTTCATGATTTTGGTTGTGTTTGATTTAAATTTTTTGAGCGATTAAGACTGACGACTTTCTTTTGAAACTCTAGGGATTTTGTATCAGCCAGGATTCGGGCCCTTCAAACTCAGCCAGTTTTAAACCTTCTGGTACCTTTTTTTTTACGATAACAGAAGATGAGACCATGTGGAAGAAGACGATCTCTGGTCGTGTCTCGACACATGCGGTCTCCAAGAGTATGAAAGAGCATTGTGACACTTTCTCCTTCCACACTCCCTAACACGCTGCTCAAACTCGGCGCGATTACAGTTGGTATCAACTTCTGTGACAAAACAGATGGATATGAGTCAAGGCCATCTGAAGCTTTCTTTTTTTCAATCCCATCTTTAACTTCCTCCAGAACCGTCTTCCATTGGATGAAGTCGCAGTGAAACGATGTGTTGTATGTGACAACACTCCTACGTTACAACGCTTTTAAAGACTTTTTCTGTGAACAGAATGAATAAATGATCTCACTTTTTGATCATTGGTCTAGTGGTATGGGGGTGGAACACCGACAACACTTTGGGGAAGGGACTGTGGACGCGACTTTTTTTTAAAATGAAATACAGCACTTAGTACCCAAAGGCTGAGCTTGGTAAGTCTTGAAAAGTCTTTGGTTAATACGATAACTGATACTGGTCTTTCAACATAAACTTTTCAATGTCTGGATACAACGAAGGGGGTAGACCAATACTGTCAAAATATTTGCTTTACCACGACCATCAAACCAACGCTGACCCAATGTTCTCCGTCCAGAGCTGTGGTCGGTTGTGTTATTCACCACGCGCATGGGTCGGTTTGGGTGGTAAATATAGAGGGTGTTGTTCCTCGCATATTGCCCCAAAGGACACGCCGGGAGTGAAATGTCTTTAGTTTCAACACAGCGACAATGTCCACACTATTCTGTTGATAGTCTGTCAGGCACTTGGTCGAGCGCGGGAGCGATTTCGATCATACTGTCCAAATCATGCATACACAATCACATGAACAGTTAAGCCAGAGCTTGAGAGAACTTCATTTCCAGGACGAAGTTGGCCACTCTGACTGGTTCAAAATGCTGGTCTCCGTCCAGCAAACTCGGAAGTCAGATCAAAGCATACTGGGGTGTATCCTGATATAATCTTGATACTTGTTTGGTTGTTTCCGGCCCCGTTCTCGTTCACCCCCCGTCCCAGCTTCTGGGACTGTGGTAGGCCTCACAAAACGCGCTGTTTCAAAATCCGGGGGTCAGGGAATTGGCGGGTATCTGGCGTCGTCCATGTACAGGACACAGGTAATTTAAGTTGGTCGCTGTTGAAAGTGGAATGGATGTCTGTTGTATCGTCATTGAACGCCGCGCGGTGTACAAGAGCGGACGACGATCTTGTTTGGGGACTGACCTGAAGAAATGAAAGAGGTTGTCTTGGTTGGCGTGAAGTTGCCTTGGGGGATAGCGGAAGGTCTTCTGAACGATTCTCTTTAGAGGGTCATGCACGTACCCCTTTCAGCGCCTTTTCGTGAGCCAAGGAAACGGCCGGATTCCGGATTCAGTTTCACTTTGCGAACAAAACAGGGAAAGCGTGAGTGATGTCACTTTTTTAGGGCGCACCCGCTCCACCATCATGTGCATGAGGGTTGATAGCGTTTTTTGGATGGGGTGAGTCTGGTTTGTCGGTCCACGACGTTGATCAGTGTTAGCGTTCATGAGCATAAATCTGTGTGAAGGCGTCCCCATCATACCACTTCTCCACTCCCAGCTGTCAGTCACGTCGAATCTTCAGGACGACATTGTTATCCCTTGGGTGTCCTCAAGACGTACGGGGTGTGTCAGAGAAAATACAGAAACTAGTCAAATGACTGTCTTTCGCATCCTTGCCCGTAGTTCAATGTTGACTCGATGTACGCTCGGTAGGGGGGGTAAGTGTTGGTGCTGGATGTGAAATCAGGGTTGTCGTTCAGGGAGACATTCCACCTGAGAAAACAGGACTATGGAGCTGTTGTTACACAGAGGGCAACGTCAGTGCGGCTCCCACGTAAAGGCTGTGCCATCGGCTTTTGTACTGTGTTAGCGCGGATGTGGTGATTGGTTTGCTCAGGTCAGTAGTCTGAGGTCGGCTCCGCGATATAGAATTCAATGGGTTGCAAGTGAGCCAAGGTTGCTAGTGGATGTGTTCTACAAATGCCACGTCTTCTACCGTGATTGAGTGAACCCATACAGAAAACAAAGTCAAGTCCAGTATTTACACTTTTCCGCGATGCTGGTGTAGAAACGACATGGTGTCTATCCTTAAATGTCTCGAGGAGTCTGGTAAGGTCTTCTTTTTCTTCCCCTTTGCCGCGTCCTGGAGTGACCCCGCTGGTTGCGGACGCTAATTTTTTACGCTCCTAGCGGGATCACGGTGGTGTCGCAGGGGCGGTGTACTCTGCTACGGCTTGATGCAACAATTCGTTTGCCAGCCTGCTTACCCGGTGCTGGAGAGCGGACTTCACATTTTTGCCCAGAAACACATCTGCGCGTGCTGCATGAAGTTCGAAGTCCCTTCCTTCAGTAAAGCTTTCCACCATTTTTTAACAATGGGATGAGAGTACGCCGAGTCCTCATAGAAGGTTTCCAAGTTCCTCTCCCTCGGTAATTTCTTCCCTATAAACACAGGGAGACGACCCGTGACCAGCTTGGGGCAGGAGTAATAGTCTTTCATAAGCACTTTTCCATCGGTGTTCAAGGGAACGTGACGCACATTCTTAAAGGCCGTCAGGTCGTTCTGCGCCGAAAGTGAAGCGTCACGATGGTTTTTCCCTTTGTCAAATGGGACAGAAGGTTTGCCGTGTCTTGGGTTTATAAAGGATTTCCACTGTGTTGAACTGGAACATATCAGAGGAATTAGTTGGGTTTTTCAAAAATTTGATGTACAAACTTCAGTGCTCTGATTCCAGTCGGGGACAATTACGGAGCAAGGACCATAACATCACCAACAGGACGTGGTTTGAAGCCAAGTCGCAGTTAGACTTAGACTCCATCTAACCCTAGTTGGATGGATGTACTTGGTTTTTAATTTCATAGACACCTTTCCCAAAAATTAATGTCTCTCTCCAGATCCCAAGATATCTCTTTAATGCGGGGCTCTGATCTGAGAGAACGCTTTCATTCCTCTTGACAGTCTAACTGTCACTTTTCGGGGTAGCTCGATAATAATGCAGTTTGATGTTGTTCTTCTTTTTCTTTCTTCACAGACCGTCGATAAACTTTGGTTTATAGCATGTGTCAATAATTCTGATGATTCCTACAATCCCGCAGGTAGTTCTTTCCAATGTTGTTCTGACTCTCCATCGGGGGAGAAAAAGACTCCAAATTTCTTGTTCTTCTATGTTAATGTACGTGTGATGAACAGGTATTCAGACAGGCCCACTTCGTAATCTCCGGTCAAGTCACTCGGTTGAGGCAGTTTGGTGAAAAAGTGACTGCGTTGTTATCGGGGTAGTACGACATGGAGCTGTTGCGGGTAACGTCATGTAGTACATACTGGTTTTGTTGGGTCGTTGGCCGTGGATCGATGGTAGGATTTGGACGGATGTACCCGAGACAACTCCATAGAAGAGCCACCCACAAATTGACCACTCCTTGACCGCGACTCAGATTAAATAGAGACACCCAACCACCACATATACAGGGAGCGTCTGACAACCGAAAACAATTTCACACGAGGAAACTCGTCGTCCATACACACACACAGCGCAGGATTGTTCTGGTCCCGCGTTGAGTGACGGTTTCATCATCATCATGAGTCAGAGCTGTTTTACTTGGTTCTGGATCGCTGGTCAGTGCGCGTAGGTGGTCAGTGCTGAACTGAGCAAGAATCATGAATGAATGAAGAGTCATAGCCATACCATTTGATTAAATATTCCGGCTGTCCTGAGCTTTTTTGCGTTGCGTCAAGATCGCTTCAATACGATAATCTGTTTCTCCCCAATTTCTGTATTCATGGTCATAAAAGTTCCTTGAAAGCTCTTATCCATGATTACGTCTTTGAGAATGTAAGTCACTGGGATGTCTTTTTTATTCGAAGACTGTGAAATGTTATTCTGACCAAGATGGCAAATAAACCTTTTTTAACTGGTCTTCCTCGTTTTACTGATGCGTACACGATTCCTAGTTTCAGTTGCGGTTGTGAGTGAGAGGAGGACGTAGGTGGGTCGCTTGTACAGAGTCTGCATACATTTTCTTGGTTGTGTGTTGTCACTTCTGCGGGTGCACGCTGGATGCTAGCGGTGAAACGAATGGGTGTATGCTGTACCAACTTGTGGTAAAATTCCTACAAATCTCAAAGTATTTTTTCTGGTAATGTAGCGCCAGAGCTTCTCTTTCAAAGTGCGATTTCAGTCTCTCTACACAGAGGCTTTCGTATCCTCGTTTTCTGTAACAAAAAAAGTGTATTCTTCGTTCGTCGACCAAAAAACGTTTGAATGTTTTGGTCAGAAAACCTCTGCCCTTTGTCTGTTTGGAGTTTTGAGGGGTTTCCGACCTGTTCATGGATGCGTTCAAAGGCACCTCGCTCGACCATACAGGGGCCTTGTCTTGTTTTTTCAATAGGAAAGGACCCAAGCGTTATTTCTAGACAAGTCATCGATGACTGTCAGCTGATAGCTTAATTCCTTCATTGTTTTTTCTTCAGGCGTTGGAGTCAATTCGATCAGCTTGCCATTGATGGTCCATTCCTCCTACAAACAACAGGGGCCTTTGCCTCTCTAACTTGTGTCGCACAGGTTTATGAAGAGTATAAGCATCTTCGTGACTCATCCATTCTTGGAGCACTGGACTCTTGTGCCTTGTTATACGTTTCAAGGCGTGAATAAAAAAAAAAAAAAAAAAAAAAAAAAACACCACCAAAAGAATCCAGGCGTTGTGGTGTGTAGTAAGCCTGCGCCATTTTCTGTTCTGTTTTCGATATGTTTTTCTTATTTTCCGGCCGGAGCCATTTGGTGGTGTAGTCAGTAGGATCCCAAGCCATCAAAGGCCGCCGTTTCTTGCTTAATCTCTGTTAGTTTCCGAGAGTCCGTATGTTTGTGTCTTTTTTTTTCCAAAGAAAAAGGTTGTCTCCCTTTCCAAAGGCCAAGGGTCAGAGTTCTGCCCTGTACCTCGTGGCTTCCTGATCGATGATAGGCGACGTTTCTCAGTGATGGTGGGGGGGTGTTGGCATGGATGGTGTAGAAACGCGGGTTGGGGAAGAGGAACCTGCGCGGACTGGTCCTTCCGTAGACTGTGAAAGATTAGGACAGGGTGCGGGCTATTTGTGTTAGTCATAAATTCCAACGGTCAGGGTTTCCAACTAAATTTGAGGGGACGTTTGTATCTCTGAGAGCAGTGCAAAGGATTTCCACCCAATAGGTTGGAAGTGGCGACGTTTTCTCAGCCCACATCATTGACAATTCAACGAGGTTTCGAGTTTTTAATCAGCTGTCTCGCCACATGATTTCCCTCGCTGGTTCCATTTCAGAATCGGGGTGATTCTGAACGCGGTTTAAAAGTCGCTCCGCTTGCTTTTTCATCGTTTTGTGGTACACTTTCACAACATCCTTCTCCACGCTCGTCACGTGGGAGTTTGACGCGTCATCATCAGTCTTGTTTTCTGATTCGGGGTTGGGTTGAGCGGGGCTTTGTTTGAACAGTCACTACTCCCTGTGGTTTTTCCTTAAAACTGATTCAAAACGTTTTCAAATATTTCCAAAGGGTCTGTTGATACATATTTGCCTTGTCTTCGGCGGGCTTGTATCTTGTTCGCTAATATATCACGGCAATATGCATGATCATGTCCCTAAGAATGTCAGATGTGGCATCAGGAAATTGGAGGTCCGCGAACAGAGTCTAGCACACGAGGGATCTCTAATAAGCTTTTTTCTTCGTAATGCTCCATGATGTGGTTACAAGGCCCCCCAGTACCCTCCGAAGCACCCCAGGACAGGTTTGATGAGGGCACGAGAAATCCCCCTTCATGAAGATCTGCTTCTTTTCTGATGGATGCTTCCTTCTTCGCCAGGGAGGTAAGCTCTGCTTGTATCTGCACAACTGTTTCTTCTGGGCAGGGGTCAGTCTCACGTGGCCTTTAAAATGTGAGGGAACTATTCACTCAGGGCGTTGATCAAATCTGGCGTGGCCCCTTTCAGGGAGCCTCTTTTTAATAACTGCCAGGGCTTGGCACCGCACAAACATCTGCAACAATGGTAGTTTCCTTCTCATACGTGCCGACATGGTGGTGAAGAGGCTATGTATCCGCAACGGTCGCAATTAAACGCGTGTGTAGTTTGGGGCGCTCGCTTTTAAAGACCCACAAAGTCTCACTGAAGGGACTACACCACAGAACGAGAGGGGTTACTCCAGCCGTACACTGTATCAAAGACTTCACAGTGTGTTATACAAGCTCCTAACACATCCTTCTCTCCCTTTCTCCACCAAAAAGAAAAATATCCGTTGCAGGTAATACATGGCATATTGGAAGACGAAATTCATGTATGCACATACAGACTTGATGGGTCGGGGGTTAATTTGTGTTTCAGACGGAGATGATCTGGTGTCTCCGGCGAAGGTCAAACAACAAATAAACAGTGGGGTTTGGATGTCGACTCTTTCTAAAGCTTCCTGAACGTTACTTCAATCTTCAGGATAAATCGGTTAGCTAAACTGGGTGAACTGTGAGGTTTCTCTTGGGTTCTTGAATACCAACCAGATATTGACTGTTAAGCTGATGGTCCGTTGGTCTTTGTTTTCCCAAACAGATTCTGCACGATGTACATGACACTCATGTTTGATGATGACTACCTTTCGTAAATAATTTTGTCACCTGTTATCCCGTTTCGCTCATTCAAGTCATCCTCTACACCATACGGCGTTTCGATAATCCCATTATTCTACTTTGGTGTTATAAGCCCTTCGATTTTAAAAGTGACTCTTTCAAATAAGATGGTATATCCAGACTTGCCACTCTCCGTAAACAACCACACATTCAGCTATGGAGGTGTCATTTATTCTTGGATGTGATTTATAAACTTGTTGACCCAAACAGTTTTCCACTTTCTGTTGGACCAGCAATCACACAGGTAAAGGGATGTTTCCACCTTGGATCCATAGCTTCTTCTGTTAGCGACCCACATTGACAATTTTTTTTTATCATGTCTACGGATTCCCTGTCTATACAGCATCATCTTAAGTTCATCACGCCGTCTCTAACACGCCTACGATACCAGCGGCATCGAGTAAACATTGATTTTAAAACAAAAACAAAAACAATTCCACGGCGGTCAATCGAGCCGCACGCGCGCGTAGCAACACGACACACCCCCATCTATTTTTAATACCATTACGTTCAGCCAACAAGAAAATATTTTTTTTTATCGAGCGAACCGTGGACTCACGCGGACAAGAACACAAATACAAAATCCACGTGACCCGACGTCATCTGCCGTTCACCTGCCCGCGCGCCACATGCCGCGCATGAGCAAAACCGGGGGATGGTCCCTGCCGAGGGCCAATAACTGGGGTGTAAACGTCCCTACCCTTTACTTTAACAGGGTTTGCATTGTCGTCCAGCTTACTGAAGTGGTTCGGATCTGCTCTCCCTTGGTATGCCTATCTTCCAGCTTACAGTAAGTACACTTCTCTCTCCGGCAGGGATTCCTATTTCTTCCAGCGTACATGTAATAAGTAACGTTCTCTCACCCACTGGTATGTCTATTCGTCCAGTGTTACTAATTGTTCACTAATCACAACGGATGGTATTCCTATATTCATGATTTCTGAAACAGAAAGTACAATTCTCACACCTGCAGGTATTCCTATTCTTCCAGCTTACAGAAGGTACGGTTATCTCTATCCACAGGTATTACCTAGTATTCAGCTTACAGTTATGTTGGCCTCTCTTACACAGGTATGCCTATTATTCAAACTGCTTACTGTTAGTACCGTCTCACACCAAAGGTTTTCCTATCTTCAGCGTACAGAAAGTACGTTCTCAACCAACAGGTATTCTTTCGTCCAGCTTACAGAAATGTAACGTTGTCTATCCAACAGGTTTTCTATTCTTCAGCTTATCTGAAAGTAGGTTCTCACACCCACAGGTATTCTATTCTTCCTGTTACTGAAAGTACACTTCTCACACCCCCGGCAGGTATTCCTATTCTTCCAGCTTACAGAAAGTACTCTTTCTCAACTAAAGAGATTTCCTATGCTTCAGTTACTGAAAAGTAACTTTCACACCGGAAGGTTTCCTATTCTTCCAGCTTACAGAAATGTACGTTACGAACTCCCACAGGTATTCCTATTCTTCCAGCTTACAGATAGGACGGCTCTCACACCCACAGTATTCCTATTCTTCCCCGCTTACAGAAAGTACGGGTTTTCACCCCACAGGTATTCCTATTCTTTCCCGCTTTCAGAAATACGGCTCTCACACCCACAGGTATTCCTATTCTTCCACTTACAGAAAGTACAACTCTCACCACCTGC
>JAFLJL010019317.1:0-10596 GCA_018398815.1 Conus ventricosus
TGGCAATGAACTTAAACAATGCTATCAAGTCTTCTTTATGTCGTTCAATTCAGTGTCTGGCAATGAACTTAAACAATGCTATCAAGTCTTCTTTATGGCGTTCAATTCACTGTCTGGCAATGCTTTACCTCACATGTTGGCCAAGTGCTGGGCATCTTCAATCTTTCAGGGTCGCACTTTGTTCTCAAGCACGGTGAGTACCTTTTGGTAGATTTTTTGTTTTTATGGAGTCCAGCCAACTTGCTCGGGTTTTATCCACATTAATGAGTAAACCAGAAAACGGTCCAAGCATTCCTGTATTCGAAAGGTATTTCTTTTCTCTCCAGTCTTCATCAACCAAACGTCAATAAGAATGTTCATGTTCTGCTTCACTGATAATGGTTCGTTGTATGTCTTTGTTTTTTACGAATCGTTGTTGACATTATCTCAGAACACATAATAAGTAAGGGGAGAGATTAAGTTCCCCTCTCTCCCCCCCCCCCCCCCCCCCCCCCCCAACACCGATCTTGAGTCAACCATTCTGATATACGTCCATTAAACATAACCGTCAACTTCATTGTATGTGTGTGTGTGTGTGTGTGTGTGTGTGTGTGTGTGTGTGTGTGTGTGTGGGCAGAGTCTCTGCAAGACGTGACTGAGCACAAGCAGGGAGAGAGTCTCTTTAGCAAGTAGCAGAGTTGATACAACTCCCGTTGAGTCGCCTGCTACAACCCCACTGTTAACTCTACCCTGGCTGATCTCATGACGAGGCTGAACGGAGTGGACACTGTTAACTCTACCCTGGCTGATCTCATGACGAGGCTGAACGGAGTGGACACTGTTAACTCTAACCTGGCTGATCTCATGACGAGGTTGAACGGAATGGACGTCTCCATGACTTCCCAGCTGGACGGGGTTGTGCCTGACATTGCAGCCATCGAGCAGGGGATTGGTGTTCTACAGAAGGAGATGGAGGTGTTGAGACAGGAGGTTGACTCATTACACAGAGAAAATATGACGTTGGAAGATCACAGGGATTTGTGTGCTGGTGTGGCAAACTTAGAGAAAAGGGCGGACGATCTGAAAGGAAGATCAAAGAGAAATCACCTGATTTCCTACGGGATGAGGAAGGAAGAGGGGGAGACCAGTGCTACACTTGAGCATCAGTTGAATGCACTTCTTTTTGGTAAGTTGTTCTTTCTGACAATGTGGAGATGGATTGTGTGCGCCACCTAAGCAACAAGCCTGATTCCCCAGTGATTGCCACTGTAACAGTTTACAAGGAAAGTGAGAATTTTGAAGAAAAAGACAAAACTGAAGGGAATAAAATGTTCACAGGCCTGGACTTTCCAGTGTGTGTGCCTGAGGTCAGGAGGAAGTTGACTGTGTTCATAAAAACAAAACAAGCAGAAGATAAGAGAGTGTCTATGGTGTGTGATCATCTGGTTATTAAGGGGAAAAGTACCATCTCTCTGCTGATTGTGCCAGTCCGGTGAAAATGGAAGAGGGGGAGGGCTGTCCGGTGGAAATGGAAGAGGGGGAGGGCTGTCTGGTGGAAATGGAAGAGGGGGAGAGTTGTCTGGTCGAAATGGAAGAGGGGGAGGGCTGTCCAGTGAAAATGGAAGAGTGGAGGGTGTCCGGTAGAAATGTAAGAGGGGGGGGGGGGGGCTGTCTTGTGGAAATGGAAGAGAGGGAGGGCTGTCCAGTGGAAACGGAAGAGAGGGAAGGCTGTCTGGTGGAAATGGAAGAGAGGGAAGGCTGTCCGGTGGAAATGGAAGAGGGGGAGGGCTGTCCGGTGGAAATGGAAGAGGGGGAGGGCTGTCCAGTGGAAATGGAAGAGAGGGCTGTCCGGTGGAAATGGAACAGGGGGCTGTCCAGTGGAAATGGAAGAGGGGGCTGTCCGGTGGAAATGGAAGAGGGGGATGTCTGGTGGAAATGGAAGAGGGGAGGGCTGTCTGGCAGAAATGGAAGAGAGGAGGGCTGTCCGGTGGAAATGGAAGAGGGGGCTGTCGTGGAAATGTAAGAGAGGGAGGGCTGTCGATGGAAATGGAAGAGACTGAGGGGCTGTCTGGAATGTAAGAGAGGTGTGAGGAAGGAGAGTGATGTCTGGTGGAAATGAAGAGGGGGGTTTGTCGGTGGAAATGGAAGAGGGGGGGCTGTCCGGTGGAAATGGAAGAGGGGGCTGTCCGGGAAATGGAAGAGGGGCTGTCTGGGGAAATGGAAGAGGGGCTGTCGGTGGAAATGGAAGAGGGGGCTGTCCGGTGGAAATGGAAGAGGGGCTGTCCGGTGGAAATGGAAGAGGCTCGGGAATGGGGGCTGTCCGATGGAAATGGAAGAGGGGGAGGCCTGTCTGGTGGAAATGGAAGGGGGGGCTGTCCAATGGAAATGGAAGAGGAGGGCTGTCCGGTGGAAATGGAAGATGGGGCTGTCTGGTGGAAATGGAAGAGGGGGCTTTCTGGTGGAAATGGAAGAGGGGCTGTCCAATGGAAATGGAAGAGGAGAGGGCTGTCTGGTGGAAATGGAAGAGGGGGCTGTCCGGTGGAAATGGAAGAGAGGGAGGGCTGTCTGGTGGAAATGGAAGAGGGGAGGGCTGTCTGGTTGAAATGGAAGAGGCGGCTGTCCGGTGGAAATGGAAGAGGATGAGGGCTGTCCAGTGGAAATGGAAGAGGGGGCTGTCCGGTGGAAATGGAAGAGGGGGCTGTCTGGTGGAAATGGAAGAGGGGGCTGTCTGGTGGAAATAGAAGAGGGGGCCATGTGATGGAAATGGAAGAGGGGAGGGCTGTCTGGTGGAAATGGAAGAGACGGAGGGCTGTCCGGCGGAAATGGAAGAGGGGGCCGTCCGGTGGAAATGGAAGAGGGGGAGGGCTGTCCAGTGGAAATGGAAGAGGAGGAGGGCTGTCCGGCGGAAAATGGAAGAAGGGGCCGTCCGGTGGAAATGGAAGAGGGGGAGGGCTGTCCGGTGGAATTGGAAGAGGAGGAGGGCTGTCCGGTGGAATTGGAAGAGGAGGAGGGCTGTCCGGTGGAAATGGAAGAGGGGGCTGTCCGGTGGAAATGGAAGAGGGGGAGGGCTGTCTGGTGGAAAGGGAAGAGGGGGGTGTCTGGTGAAAATGGAAGAGGGGGCTGTCCGGAAAACTTGCATTGTGCGTTAAGGGGAAATTGTGATTGAATCTAAATACGTGAATGAAAGTGATTGTGGGAAAAAGCCTGAATGTGTGTGTTATAAGAATAATACAATGAGTATGAGTGATTTATGTATGGAAAACCACAGTGTTGTGAATTATTTCACAAATTGTCACAAGTGTTCATTTCTCTGTCGAATCGACGGGGACTACTTAAGTTATCTTGGTGTTGAGGTAGGTTAGACGATTTGTGGAAACGCAGGTGGCTGATCAAGCCGATGCGTGCACGGAGTGTGTGGTGACAATTTGGACAGGGAAGGTAGGAGATCTCCTCTTGATGGCTGGTGCGGGTTTTTCTTGTCCATCTCTTTTGTTGCATTGCAGTTGTCCTTCGTTCTTCAGATAAGCTGTTGCCTTTGTGGTTAGAGTAACGCCATCTAGCTCGATCCATAGTGGTTTATTCCCATGAGTCAGGGTTGGTGTGAAATGTTTTTATGGATGTTTGAAAAGTGTCTTTGAAGTGTTTCTTCTGATCTTATTTGGGAACACGCTCCTTGTTGCAGTTTATCGTAGAAGAGTCTCTTGAGTAGCTGGTGGTCTGGCATGCAAGCAACATGATCTGCCCGTTGAAGCTGAAACAGCATCAGGATGGTGTAGTTGCTAGGCTGGCTTGCTTGGTCAAGCACCTCAGTTTAACAAACTTCTGAGGCAGGTTGTGTTGCAGTGATTCGGCTTCTTGGCATGCTGTTGGTACATCGTCCACGTTTCACATGCGTAGAGGAGTGTGGGGAGAACAACTGCACTGTTCACCTTCAGCTCGGTCTCTAGACTGATGCCTCTTCAATTCCAAACATTGGTGTGTAGTCTGCTGAGGACTGCGCCTGCGTATGCAGTTTTGACGCTCACTTCGCCGTCGACGGTGACGTTCAGGGACAGTGTGCTGCCAAGGAAGGTGAATGTACTCATGGCAGCAAGTCTCACAGCATTAACTGTGATGTTAGCTTCATAGTAGGGTCTGCCTGGCGCAGGTTGATGCAAAACTTTCGTCTTCTTTGTATTCATGTTGAGACCGAAGTTGGCGGAGGCCACAGAAAACTTTTGAATACCTGACTGCATGTCAATTTCTGAGCCACCATTGAGGGCGCAGTCATCAGCAAACAGAAAGTCCCTGAGGATATCTTTCATCACCTTGATTTTTGCCTGGGAGCCTCCATCTGCTCTGAATCCGATGTAGATGCCTACATCTCTTTCTCTGAGGGCGTCAGTCAGCGTTGCAGAGAACATGATGCTGAACAGAGCAGGTGCCAAAATACAGCCCTGCTATACGCCTTTTGTGACAGGGAATGGGTTAGATGTCTCTCCATTGTCCTGGATTCGGGCTTACATTCCATCATGGAACTGCCGCACCACAGAACTGAATTTTGGTGGGCATACGTATTTGGCCACAATCTTCTACAGGCCGTCTCCACTGACAGTATCAGAGGCCTTGGTCAGGTCGACATAGGTGGAGAACAGATAGGCATGTTGTTCCTGACATCTTTCTGGAAACATATCAATGGTTCACCTGTCTTTTCAGAAGCCACACTGGCTCCCTGCCAAAAGCTCTTGTTCTAGGAGTGTTATAAGATGGTTCAGCAGAATCGTGGTAAGTATCTTGCTTGGTATAGAAAGGAGGGATGTGCCTTGGTGGTTGTCGCAAACCTGGATGTTCCCTTTGCACGTGTACAGATGGATAATAGGTGTACAGATGGATGATTGGTGTACAGATGGATAATAGGTGTACAGATGGATAATTGGTGCATCTTTAAACTTCTGAGGGATCGTCTCCTGCTGCGACATCACAAGATAAAAATGATGATGATTTTTCAGTCAGAGTTGTGTCACCTTCTTAGTAGACCTCAGGGTATAGAGTCTTAGCCAGGAGCATTGGCAGTAGACAGCAAACGTATTGCTTTTGGGGTCCCAAAGGGGTTGGTGATTCATCCAGTTCTTCGTTGATGGGCACTTGAGGGAGCCTTCAACGGCTTTAACATTGATCGATGACGGGTGCTTTAGTACGTTGAAGTGTTCTGCCCGACGTTCCAAGATCTTTTCCTTGTCAGTGATCAATGTGTTTCCATCAGCGCTGAGTAGAGAGGATGACCCTGATGGTGTACGTCCATAAATGTTTTTCAAGGCATTATAAAAGTTCTTCATATCATGCCTGTCAGCATATCCTTGGATCTCGTCAGCTTTGCTGCTCAGCCACATGCATCTTTCGTGATTTGTTTTATGAACTGTTCTATGTGTGTTGTTGAATGCATTTTTTTTAGGATGGACCTGGTGTCACTGAGGTGATCCTTGTACAGAAGTTGTGTCTCATACAGTGGCTTCTCTGTCTGTTCTATGTGGTGACACAAAAGTGTTCCCAAATTGTCACGATTATATCACATATGAAAACTTTCCATGATCTGACCAGGAATAGTTCTTAAATGACCGTCTCTTCCCTTTGTCTATCAATTTGCAAATCTCTGTGATGCCCCAGAAAATTTGATAAAGCAACTTTTGGCAATGTGTGTCATAAATATGTTCCATCCAAGGGTGCTCGTGTAAAAGATACCCCCTCCTACCCCCCTTTCCCGGACATGACAAACAATATTGATCAAGCCATGGATTTAAGAGGCTCAGTTTTGGCATATGGGAAATGTACAGAATTTGGGGGGAGGGAAAGGTCAAAGATATTTCTAAAGGAGAAGATACTCTTGGATAAAAGTGATGAGAAACGTTTGGTTTAAAGATTGAATTAAACACAACACATCATTCATGTTGAAGATGTAAAAAATACAGAAACAAAACAAAACAAAACAAAAATAAACAAATAAAACAAATATAACCAAACAATTCGATGGAAGTCACTGTGCGATTTTTTCCAGTTGCAAAGTGAGACGACTGCAGGCGGAAATCCAAACAAACCTTAAATAAATGTTAGCGTACCGCCCAAGAAACGTAGACAAACGAATCACAAGACAAACACGACGCGTTTCGACCTCTTAGGTCTTCGTCAGGCAAGAAAAAAAAAATTATTACAAAGAAAATAAACGAGCAATCACGCATCTTTGATCTCTTCAGCTCAAGATAGGCGTTGAATGAAGATAAGTGATTGCTCGTTCACAATCGTTGTACTAATTGTTTTGTATCTTGCCTGAAGAAGACCCAAGAGGTCGAAACGTGTCGCATTTTGTCTTGTGATTCGTTTGTCCACGTTTTTTTGGCGGTTCGTTAACATTTATTTAAGCTTTTTCGAGTTATTTCCAAATGTATGATAGGAGGTATAATAAAATTTGGCCATAACTAGCATTATCAAGAAATCCTTAAATAGACAAATTTAAATCAAGAACATTAGACCCAGAGTAATCGATAAGAGATAAAATGCAGAGGTAAGCAAAAATTAACACAATGATAATTTGAAAGGTTACATTTGCAATTTACTGTGGTGTCTCTGCCTTAAACATGCAATTTAGGTCTCGTCACAGATAAAACAACCTCAGAAGTCATGACAGAGTGCTGGGAATTTTTTGAAATTCTGAAAGTACATTATTTCATATTCTTCCAGATCCCCAGTTTTACAAAAATCAGCATACACTACCAAACAAAACTTTGAATTATGTGAGTAACACTTCTCATACATCCTAGATTTTGTCTTTAAAATCTACTGCCTGGATGTCAGTTGTGCACACACTTATGTGGAAAACACTTCTCATACATCCTAGATTTTGTCTTTAAAATCTACTGCCTGGATGGCAGTTGTGCACACACATTATGTGGAATAAAGATGTAACCAAAAAGAAAACAAATCGGCTATTTCATGGTGTAAAACTTACAATACTCACAAAATTGGGGGGAAAAATGTTCGTTTGTTTGTTTGTGAACTGGGTGGGTTTGCCAGCCATCTAACGTAATCAAACAATGGTTGATCAGCCTCGCGTCAATCCGTTTTCACCTGACTGAACCAAGTGCAAATTCCCATACTTTTATTTCATATAGTTTGAACAGTCAACCAGTCTTTCTACTCTCACACAAGGATGGTCTTTTATACAGTCCACTCAGTAGTTGTGAACGGGCAACAGCGCTCAGTTGCTGTCTGTAAAACAGCGTGTGGAACTTCTACCAGCAGCCATTCAAACCATGCCTGATAATGTGTTACAACAGTGCTCAGTTGCTGTCTGTAAAACAGCGTGTGGAACTTCTACCAGCAGCCATTCAAACCATGCCTGATGATGTGTTACAACAGCACCCAATGAGCCGCCTCCTCTCAACTGATCTGCAGAAGCGTTTTATGTAAAGAAACATCATGGTCTAATTTGCATATTGAAACCTGTCAAATTCATAGTAAAAAAAGTTTTAAAATGTATCTTGTTTTTGAAGCTGTACCACGATCTACACTGTTTGCAAGGAGGAATACGCCAGCTATCATGGAAAAGGCATATTTGCTATTGAACACGATGTAGGTCATGACCCCCAGATAACTAGAGGACATTCTACACGGCGGAAAACGGACAGCCCCGTGTTGAACACATCTCCACTGTGCACTGCGTGGTGAAGGACACCAGAGCGCATTCTGACCGATTTCACACAACACATCAATAGTTTTTTTTTACGTGCGCACACAATATATATGCTCAAATAGGTGTCATTATCTAATCATTTTAGTGCACTGATTTTGTTATAGTAGCTCCAAACGCATTGCTATTAATGTCAGAAGTGCGACACTCGCAGTTTCAGACATAAAAACGAATGTGTGCTGCTGGAAGTATTAGGAAAAACAAACAAACAAACAAACAAATAGAAAAGCGACAGGTGTGAATATAACGAGGTTAGGTGCACGTGAAGTGTACACTACTCTCATTCATTTAAAGCAAATCCGCTCTTCTGGACTTCACAGTTTGGATGAAAAATCCTGAATTGTTCAGCTCCTATAATTGCTGAAGCAGTTGTAGTTACAAACTTTGCAGAACCAAAAATCTTTTTCCACGGCCTTTAAAGCGGTGAAGTGACATCAGACGGCGAAAGGGTAAAACACCCCCCCCCCCCCCCCCCCCACCGCCCCCTCAAATTACACACCCATTTCCAGGTTGTCTGTGTTTGTAAACGCTTGGAAAATCACGTAAACAAACTCACACTTGATTACTTTCATGCTTTCAGTTCCTTCATTAAAGCCAGTCTGGTTTCAGGGCAAGCCACTCCTATCACACAGCGTTGACTGACCTAGTTGATCGACGCCTGACTATTATAGACAGGTACACAATGACAGGTACTCTCATGGTGGCCACTCCTATCACACAGCGTTGACTGACCTAGTTGATCGACGCCTGACTATTATAGACAGGTACACAATGACAGGTACTCTCATGGTGGCATGAACCAAGCGTTTCTTTAAAAAGTTTTAAATATAAACTCTTTAGACGCATGACGGTAAAGCCCGCCCTCTGATGTACACTGCTTTCACATTTTTATCGTTATCTGTGTTTTACGGTTGCCTCTTAATTCAAGTCTAAGAAATGTGGACCTTATCATTTTTTATAAAGAAGTAATAGACAAGGCATACAAAACTGTACACCAGTGTGAGTTCTTGCGTGTTCTGTGATGCTGTTCCATTAGATTGATCGGCATTTTTTTTATTAAAAAAGGAAAAAACAAATTGCACATCACTTGAAAACCATTGAAAACTTACATCTATCAAAATCAGCATCACTGCTTGTAGTAGCTAGGCAAAGCATACACAGTTAATCTTGTATCGGTTATTTTTTAACCGTGTGAACGAATCGATCAATCAGTGAAATATGGTGATGGGTCCTGTGTATTTACATGTGAAAACCAGAGCACAATGATCTGTTTGATCCTGTCTGTACTTTCATTTTGAATTGTTATCCGAATCTGACATCTGATTGATTGCAAACCCATTTTCTGGCTAAATATTACACAAACGTTATGTCAAGTCATTGGGCATGTTAGTACTATACTCGTAAATCTCGCTGAAAAGAGCCGTAAAACACACATGACACCTCGCGGTGACATAAAAACTGTAACAGGGTCAGCCAGATGCGTCACACGCAAACATGGTGATTTTTAAGAATGATGTCGCACTTAGAGCGTGTTTAGATCAAGAACAATGTGGATGTGTTGTTGTTGTTGGTTTGTGTGTGTGTGTGTGTGTGTGTGTGTGTGTGTGTGTGTGTGTGTGTGTGAATAAATATTTGGTTCTTTCCGAAGAAAAGAGAGACAGAGAGAGAGACTGATTGATTGATCTTTAATACACAAGGATGAAAATTTTAGGCCAAAGCCTAGTCTTACAATCTGTCCTTGTCATGCATACATTATTTGAACACATATCATTTATACTGACAATTCAACATAGCAACATCGTAATCTGATTCTACAATGATAGGCCAACTATTCATAAAAGTACTAATGAGAGGGGGGATGGTGAAACAGAAGGAAACTTACAAACAAACAAAACTACAGAGAGAGAGGTCGGAGGAGGGTGGGGAAGAGAGAATGGTAGGTAGGGGAAGGAGAAAAGGGATGGTAGACAGAGTGGGAGTGGGGGTGAGCGATTTTAACGGAGTAGGTTTTATATTTAGACGATATATTCAAAGTATGGTTCACAGAAGACTTTGCGAATGGACGCTAATCATTTCAATCGAATAATTAAATTACTGAGACATAAAATGTTTAAATGTTCCTTGAAAAATTTTAAGGTATTCATATTTTGTAGATTCGGTGGAAGTGAGTTCCAGACATATGGTCCAGAGTAAGCTAGGCTTGTTTTGTATAGATCAATGCGTGGGTAGGGAAGAAGGAATTTCGTCGAGCCAGAAAAGCTGTTCAGTCTTGTAAAAAGGGCATTGATATAACATGGCATAGTATCTGTCAAGATTGTAAACATAAATGATGCCTTGTTGAATGCCAATTGCCTATTCAGAGGAAGTATGTTCAGCGCTTTTAGTTTTTTGTCTGTAGTTAGAGATACAGCTGGATGGAGTAGCTTTGCTGCACGTCTATGGAGAGAATTCAGCCTTTTTTTGTGGACGTCACTACTGCCGTCCCACACTGTTGAGGCGTAATTGATACGTGACATGATGTGTGCATTGAAGAAAAGTTTAAGCACATTACTGTTGACGTAGCGCTTTAATTGAGATAACAGGAAAAGGTGTTTTGAGACTACTTGCATACGTTATTGAGATAAGATTGCCATTTCAATTCTTTATCTATCGTTAACCCTAAAACACAATGCTCATCTACCTACTCGATAGAAGTGCCATTCAACTGAAGTTTTAGGCAAAGATGAGTCAACTGGTGTTGGCGGGTAGCTATAATCATAGGTTTGGTCTTGGTTGGGTGTATGACCATTTTGTTTGAATAACACCAGTCTGACACGTCGTTCTGACTTTCCCGGAGAGAAGTTTCTATTGTCTGTAGATCACTACCATTCGTTTGGGGTGACGAGCCATCTGCAAAT